>JAQGBJ010000841.1:0-30776 GCA_034698345.1 Sphaeridia pumilis | reverse complement strand
CTCTTCTTTTCGCTTTCTTGGAACTTGATCTTCCATTCAGAGTCCTTTTTCGACGACGAGCCTTCAGGACCTGGGCTCACAGCTCTTCGAAGAAAGTTCATGGGCTTGAATTTGCTCCGCATTTTGACACCGTCTATTTGAACTTGACCGCCTTCTGAATTTTGGATTGTCGGAATATTGCTAGCCGGTGACGGTTCTCTGGACCTGGACTCATGGCTGTTGCAGACTTCGCCATTTTCAATGTTCAACGTTACAGTGGTTTTCTTCATGGCGGGAGACTTTGAAGTCAGTTCAGGACCGCTTGTTGCTTTTGGGCTGCTCCAAGTATGTTGGACTGGGTCTGGACTAGTCGGTCTGAAATTTCGAAGTACTTGAATAGGCTCTGGGCTGGTTGCTCTTTTCGGACTTGGGCTCCTCCAGGTACGTTGTTTAGGTTCGGGACTTGGTGATCGGCAATTTCGACCAAATGGAGAAGGTTCTGGGCTGGTTGCTCTGGGGCTCCAATTCGCCTTCGAAATAGGTTCTGGACTGGTTACGCCTGCTGAGACTGTACCATTTCGAGCGCTCCAAATACTGGGTCTGTCTTCGATCCTCGGAGGCTTTGCTGGAGGTTTCTGTTGCTGCTGCACGGACCCAAAAGTTTTGATTGTTGTATTCACTGGTTTAGCAGATTCCTTTTGGATTGGAGGTTTGGCACAGGTCACGAGCGATTTAACCAACGTTTGTGTTGCTGAACTGGAACCATTGACGCTTGTGGTTGTCGCACTATTGGCGAAGAATGATGGAACTTCGCTTGTCGACTCGGTCGTCTGGAATTGCAATATTCTGCTTTTGACACTGCTCATTTTGCTGCTTTTTTGTAGCTACACTTTTTGTATAGAATGGACGGAACTTTGTGGTTTTTGGTTTATGTTAAAGCTTCAACTAAATCCAGTTTAACTGTTCCAAGAACATTGGCGTCTCCTGCTTCAAAAGCTGTAGTGATATTTTGCTAGCTAAAATACTTTGATTCTGAACCACATCCGTTACACTGCTAGTTTCATATATCTCACTAAACTGACTGAGCTACAGTGGACTCATCAAAAGTCAAGTTACAACTACCGACTGATGACGATCAACTCAACCATTTGTTTTCCTTCCTTGTTAACCAGTTGCATGAGTCATTAGTTGTCAGAGTCAGTCATCAGACACCAACAAACTTGCTAACTCTTTCGCATTTGATCCTGACTGTTTATCTAAGAGAATATATATGAATCCCACTCACTTGAATGGGCTGAAGGCTGTTAACTTGAAGAGTCAAGAGCTCCGGCAATTCTGATGATGACTCAACAATGTAAAGTCTGTGTTTAAAAGCATTGTTGTTTTGGAACCTATCGGTCGTGCCCATCTGACATAGCATTCTTGTACAGAGGAAACCATGTGGCACACGCATTGCCATTTTGCCAATTTGACAATGATGATGATATGTGGATACGTCGAGTACCACTTTGCTTTTAAGGCACGGCAAGGTCGGTTTTTTCACTGGCTTTGTTATTTTTTTATTTCTTGTCCTGCCTTAACCTCCATATAAGAACGTTACTAAATGTCATTCTTAAGATTAATTAAGACGTTGATTTTAAGGTTCTTGTATATGAAAAATAATTGTCGGGGAACAAAAATCGGAAGTCAAGTTAAGTACATAATCGAAATGATCGGCTATTGTTCGACCGGAAGTCATGGGCTTACCTGTAGATTAACTGTGGACAATTACGGTTGTCGTTAAGGTTGAACAGTCAAGATGATAAAGACACTATTTTGTTTGAGATGAAGGAAATAATTGTCACTTGACCTTGGGATGTTGAAAGTGGTTAAACATGCCCGTATATGGCTGACGTGATAACTGATTGCTGTATTTTGCTTCTGTATAGGCACTCGAGAGTAAAGGATTTTATTACGACAGAATACAAAAAAAAATTCACTGTGAAGTTAAATATTTCTTGGGCTATTTCTACCAAGTGAAGGCTCGCAGGAACCAAAATTTAAAATTGCAGGTCTCCAACGGTATATTTGGAAGAAATGTTTCGGATGTGATAAGGCATATGACTATTGAGATTGAACTTGGCAATTTTTAGTGCATGGTGAATCGTCGTGCTCAAGCATTAATTATCATCGTTATGGGCAAAGTGAATCGAGAAGAGAAGAATGCGTTCGACATATATATTCTTGTATGCTATTGTATGTAGGTATGATTTTGAGCTGATGTTTAAAGTGCTCTTTTAATGATTATATGCCATTGTGCGAAATACAAGGAAGGAATGATATGACCGTGATTCATAATGGTTTACTGTGAACTCGAGTTTGAAAAATGGACTTGTGTGAACATGCGAGCTGATTGGAACTTGGTTCAGGTGACGTAACAGCTGTTCTGTGGTAGAACTAATTTTTATCAGCAAGGGTTAATTGGAAATAGATAAGATAAGTTACCGCTTCAAGAGTATGAGGTCTTGTGAGGGAAAAATATGGCTAGAAAAATCTCAGGTGTGTATGAGTGACAAACAATTTTTCGAACAAATATTTAATAGTCACAGATGAATAAGTTAAGTAAATAAATTAATATCAAAATCAATAAATTAAAACAGAAACACCTTTATGACGCTCAAAGCCCAAAAAGCTGAAGATCTTCATTGGGAATAACTTCGCTGAAGACGTTCTTGCGCCTGTTCCTCACTCTGCGGGTATCACAAAATGGCGTAATGGCCACTTGCCTATAAGCGCTAGCAGAGCAGGAAGGATAGTAGATGGCGCCAGTGCGACCTCGAACAGCTCCTGGAAGCCCGCTGTAGTAAACTTCTGCTTCTTCGGCGGTGGTCTTTTGAAGATCATCAGTGGTGGCGACTTGGGTTTCCATTTGGGTTTCTGAAGCGGTGGACACGAGAAAATTGTTGCCGCTAGATGGCGCTCGCTGAGGCTGTTGGGTCATGCCGAGAAGTTTCTGAAGTTGAGAAAGGATGTCTTCGCCTTGAGTGGAAGAAGGTTGGGAGGCTGGAGCAGGTTTTGTGGGGGCTGTTGAAGTAGCTGAAGGGCTCGACGAAGGTCTCGAGCGAGGAGGAACTGGAAGTGGATGGTCTGGGGATGGCTTCGGATTTTTTGAAGGCGTTTCAGGCTCATCAGGACAAGGATCGGGCTTTGTAGTCTCGTTTTTGTCATCAGGGCAAGGGTCTGGTTTTTCTATTAATTTCGTTGAATTAACAGGAGCTGGTTTGGGATTTTCGCCAGAATGTGGTCTGGGAGGACTGGGACTGTTAGCAGGTTGGCTTCCGGCTGCACCGGGTTCGATTGCCGGATGTCCAGTGTTGTCAGGATTAATAGGCGTGTCTACGCCCTCTGTTGGTTGCGGCGGAGGGTCAGGGTTGGCTGAAGCACTACCAGTGCCGTTTTCGCAAGGTACTGGATTTGCTGGTGGGGTCAATGGAGGTGGGCATGGGCTTTGATCGATAGAAGTTCCTGAAAATCGTAAAAAAATTGCTGTGAAAAATTCATATTTTTTGAAAAAACTTGAACTTGAAAATTAAAAAAAACTTACTTGTACTGGTGACAGGCCCAGTTACAAATCCACAGGTACCACTGCCACACTGCGACGGGAAACATATTTCATGGAAGTACACAGTATTGGTCCTGGTGAGTCCCGGGAAGAAAGAAGGTCCTGGAAACGTCATCCGAATGGTACTTCCTTTGATGGCGATCTGTTCTTCGCCAGTGGTATCAATGACAAAGAACGTCGTCTGCTTCCTCTTGCCAGGTTGAACAGTTACAAAGCAACCTGTTGTCACTCCTGAAGTTGTAGGACCTTCGAAGCGGTATTCGGTGATCATGTCCTGAGCTGCTGCCCCCACTGGAGTTTTTCTTCCCGAAGTCAGACCTGCTTCCTGCTCACTGTTGAAAAAATACGGTCCTCTGCCGTTTGGGTACTTGGATCCATTTTGATTATGCTTGCTGAGGAACTTGGACCCAGGTTTATGAATTGCTCCGAAGGCTACTTGAGCCACAAGGGCTAGGCTTAAAACTTGGTACCACATCTCGCTCAGAGCTCGCTTCAAAAATTGTAACTACTTCCAAGACTTGAACAACAAGACTGACTGGATCAGTTACACCTGGACTCGTATTTATATAAACGGTTCCAAATACGAGAGATTTCTTCGAGGAGACATTTGTTTTGACCCAGTGCCTTAGTACCAAATATGTGATGGAGACATCGGTATGACTTTTGACGGAAACGCCTACTTTGACAAAGGACGCATATTCATAAACTGCATTAAAATTGAGGTAGGCTTGGACTATCTATTATGGGAAGGCGATCATAATCCATACCAATTTCACCTGAATACCTGTGGGAATGGCGACTAACTGTACTTTGGCAGGAGACTGTCAAACTGGATTCCATGTCTCCAACAAATGAGCCGTGTCCACATCCAAACTTGATGGACTTATCATTGTTGAGCAAATGAAGAAGATGATCTCTTACAACAACTTGAATTTATTTCAAAGGTTTGAAAGGGTAATTAAAGCTGTTTGATGGCCTATTTGATGCAAAAGTGAAACCATAAGTGAGGTAAATTTCTAATGTTAAGGTCTCCGACAAAAAACATTTTCTTGTTCTACTAATGAGGGCGTAAGGGCCAGACTTTACGTCAGACCAGAAACAAACTTTCCATTTCCATTAGCACTCAGGTAAAATGTCATCCTGCAATTTGAAGGAATGTCGAGAATTTTCCGCCGTCTTGTAAATCAATCGTGCAGTCTTGCATGACTTGTCGGATAATGAGGCCAAAACCTGTCAAAATCGTCAAAACATGAAAGCTTACACATTTGCCATTAGTACAAAAATTCGGTGACCACCTGAGAAGAGGGTGAACGGGACTTTTTGTAGTACAAATCACGTCGATGATCAACTATTATTGACTACATTTGTTATTCAAGCCTTTTGTAGATTCATGCCGAAAAATATAAGTAGGATTGGATTCAATCTTTCTATTCTCTGCCATAATCTCTTGCTGCAAGGCAAAAAAGGCTCAACCGGAAGTAGAAAAATATTTGACACGTTGATTTAGAAAGTGGCTCAAATAGTTAATGGTGTTTCATTTCATTGTTTAATGAGTAAGGAGTATTGTTAATAATAGCGTCAACAAATGGAGTATATTCTATTTACAATGTCATTTGTTCGTCCCAATTCCTCTCTTCGTGTACTTACATATGTATGGAATAATTACTAGTCAAACAGAAAATTTAACCTACTTTATCCGACCTAGGCCTTAGGGAAATAAGCGTTTCGTATATTATAATAACTAAAGGGTACTTTTTGCTTTGCGTTTATATTTTGTAACAATTGACCAAGCGTTTTAAAAATTTGGTGTACATTTCCATAATAGCTTGAGTACGTGTCAACAGCATTAATGTAGTCTTAGGTACTTTCTGGGCAATAAAAGCCGTCAACAATTAATCTTGCTTTTAAAATTGTAGCTTAAAATATTAAAAACCGTTGCCTGCCTCAACTAAATATTTTGCGGCAGTCTAATGTACAAATCCGCTAAAACGATTTTGGCGGGAATTAAATAGCCGAATCTGGATGTTACATGTATTTCTAAAAATGGCTCTACGACTATGAATTTAATAGGCTTCAAGCTACAGAAAAGTCTATAATTAAAAAAATTCACTAGTTTAGTTCAGACGCCTTACAATTAATAGGTATCTACGAAAACGTCATTATTACTTGTTGCTTCATCACAATTTCCTTTGGGCCCATTAACAGGGTTCGTACCGTATGATATAATCAGTAGTAGCCTAAAAGCCTATAACATAACCTTGGAATGGAAGCTAGGTGTGAATAATATAATACAAACTACTATAGACATAAAGGCTGAAAAAGTTGGTACATACTACACTATATTCAATAGTCGATATTTTTCTATCATGTCTTTCATAAACGAGGGTTGAAGGTGCTATTTACATTAAACTTTTACAACCCGCAAATCCCGAACCTTTTTGATCGTTGTTCCGTTGGAGGAATAACATTCATGTGTAGCCTAAATAAAATCTTAAATGGATGATATTACACTAACCTAAATACAATATCGGATTTATTTTCTAAACATAGTTTTTAATGGGACAGGATATTCGATAGACGAAAATCTGGATTTTAACTGTGGCAATAAATAGTAAGTATAGAAATTTGCGCCTTGTAACTTTCTGTCGACCAACATTACCGATATAAAAACACGAACAAGAAGCGGAAGAATAAATAAATATTCGGAACGTGACAGAAAGGACAACTGAGAAGCTTAATACTTGTATTAAACAGACATTCGTTTGGACGTATGTCGAAATGGAGAATCATAAAGTTCGAGAATGGGAGGAGAAGGTGACCTGGAAGGGCTGAGGTCGAACGAGTCGGAAGGCAGAATGTGTCCATGTTGAGTGAGCGGAGAAGTGCTGCTTTGGTACTGATGTTGTTGGTGCCGAGTTGGATATCGATGATAAACGGCCATCGGCATCGACTTTTTTCGATCGCTGTGACTCCCTCCGCCACCACCCCCGCCACCTTGTAAATGAGTAATTTTCTTGGGCGATTTGGTAAGTGTGAGCCTTCGCGGTGGATGGTTCCCGCCAAACCGGAAGAGGATCGGACACTTTGGGCAGCTGCAGGAGCAGACGGAAGTCAAGGAGCCGCCGAGCGAGGAAGCGCCGCCGCGCTCCGCGCGCGGGTTGTGTCCCGAAATTATTGACCCGTTTGCTGTGATCACGTCCCCTTCGAGTCGCACTGCTCCCTGTGCCGCCTGTCAAAGAAGAAAAGAAGGACCACACGTTTAGATTTACCGTGAAACCAGATTCAGACAGCGGGAATATGTGAGTGTGCCATAAACATGTCAATCAGAAGGGATCGAATCGTACATGTTTTGAGCACTCAAGAAAGGGCTTGGTGTACTTTCGAGTTGCCTTAATTGCCTCATGAAATGCATTAATCCTTTAAATATCTACTCCAGGTGTTGTAAATCATCTGAAACAAAGGAAACCGTATAGTGTCTGAACGCGTGTGAAGTTTGGCATGAACACAAAATATGAAATGGAAGCAAATGGACTTTGTATTTTGGACAGGTGTATTTTTGTATCGATTCGCTTGAACATTTGAGACCTCCTCTCTGATCTACAAATTAACTTGATCAATCTCCAATAGAATTCGGACTCGTAAAAAATTCAAGCGAAAATTAATGCCCAAAGGTAGCTTGGTACTTTTAAAAATGTCAGTTCCAATTTACGTTTTTAGTTTTTGAGGTCACACAATTTTTTAAAAGCTTTTTTAAAAATTGAAACCAATCAACATTAGTTTTAGTTGAAAAGGTACATTAATAAAATCTTCCAAAAATTCCTCAACTGCTCCAGCAACTCAGAAATTCCAAATGCATCGAAGATTCGAAGCACTCGCCTGGAACAGTTCAATCAGAGCTCACTTCAAAGATCTAAATGCGCTTCGGACGTGATCCCATTGACGGAAATGTGTCTAGAAAATTCATGCGGTTTCCTCAAACGATGTGACTCTCGTACTTTTTTAGTGTTTCTTTGCAGTTTCTTTAGTACATTTTTTACTTGCCTCTGGCAAAAATTGTAGCGATCGAACACCAATCTATCTACACTACAGATCGCCGTGGGGCTAAACGAGGAGAAATCAAAGAAGAGACTGGCGTAGTAAAATCACCAAGAGAGATTCAAACAAGACTGATTGCTCAAGGTTTAGGCAATTTACAAGAACCGTTTTTTCACTGTATGCCAAATCCGGCTCTGTGTGCACTGTATATATATGAGGAGGAGATTCAATCGAACAATTTCAAGAAAACCGATTTATACGAGAGACGACGAAGAAGAAGCTGCAAGCAGCGCGGTGTTTTATTGATTTGTAAAGATTCAAAAGATTCTCTCGTATTTCACCATAATTGGCCTTGTAGTTTGTGAAATCGGATTGAGGGAAATGTGTGTAGTCAGATTGCGGTAATCCTACTTTTCTCAACTTTTTCGTATCTTCAACAGCTGGAGCAAGTACAGTGTGTCCCAAAAGTCCCAATTCTGTCTTACCGAGATTCGTCTAGGAAATATATTTTTCTAGAACATACATCAGTCTCCTGCTTGAATAAATATAGCGGTGCTTGCATAGCTATAAAGAATTCTGTCTTTGATTCTCTTTCAAAATTCAAGGTCTCTCTATAATAATAAGCTACTTTGCTCAAGCAACTAAAGAAAATCCACATACTTTTATGCATGTGAGTACAGCTGCCACTAAGCCTGTGCTTCCTCTTGGAAGACTCGTCGAAGCATTAGATTTAATCAAGTTTCTCTATGCTTTTTCATTGGGAATCCCGCGGGATTAGTCGTTGCTCCTCCTTGCCGCTAACTAAAAAAGAACCGATTTTGACTCGTATATACTCAAGAAATCAAATAAGAGCCAACTTTTAGAATGGCTCTGCTACCTTTTTTATTCTTTTTTTTCACCTTCTTTGGCCCACAAGAAAAGTTCAAGTGAGTGAGGAGGAGTGTTCAAGTGGTGGGCTTTATGATACCCGGATAAAGAAATGAAAGTACGTGTGGAATGACTCGTGTCAAGCCACAACTTTGCGAGTTGGTGGTGGTAGATACTCGATCCGATTTCTCTTGATGACATTCAGTCTGTCAGCTCTATATTCGGCGAGCTAGATAGATTTCCTCCTAGAATTCTCGCTCTCAGCTCAGAAAACGTGAAGACGCCGTCTCTAGAAATCCTATAGCGCCGCTAGAATGACTTGAATTGTGGGAATCACAGTCCATAGTTTTCTTTGGGAGAAAAGTTGCTTTTCTTGGCTCTGTTTGCTGTAGCCGAGAACCGTGCAACGAATTCTAATTACCGGCCCGGAACATGATTTGGCTTTCACAGGCTGAGTGAGTAGATGCCCGGAGCTATTGTCTTGGCGGGAGCGAGCAAGTGAATAAAGCAAGCGTACGGTTTTTCGCCTGTATGACTGACTGACTGACTAGTGATTTTACCGCAGCTCGTTCTGAAACCCGATGCGGAATACTATAGACGTTGAAATACAATGAGCTGCAGAAAACAAATAATTCTTCCGTCCAATTGGGAAAATTAAAAAGACTTCGAGTTCCGCAGTCAGCTCAGTTGAAGTTGGTTCTTGCTCAGAATTTTCTTGAGATACATTCAAAACTATTATAGCGCTACACTTCCGCCTTGAACAATTCATCAGCAGTCAGACGTTGAAAAAAGAAATTTTGCCGACTCGCGAATGTAATTTAACCCTTTCTTGGGTTTAAGAGAAGAGACGGAACATGAATTTAAGATATCTGATTCTGCCTCCTGATTAGCGTCAAAGAAAAAGCCGTGTTTGTTTACAAGATTCAAGAATGCAGAGGATAGTGAAAATACTATAAAGAAAAAGACTGGCTCTTGTTTGGAAGAGAAAGCGGCTGCTGAAACACTATACGACCGATTTTTTTTTGTAACTTGAAAAATATATACAGGGAAGCCTATGGCGGAAGAGTTTAAGCTTCTGACGGAATTAATTCAAAAGAAGATCTTTTCAGGCCTTTGCTTCCAGCTCTGGACAGCTCGCATTAATTAAACAGAAAGGAGATAGCATAATTCCGTTTTTGCTTCCGCTCCCATTGCTCCAACACTGACTTGTGACTACTGACTGACACAGTACAGTATAAGGAAACGTCTATTAATTCTTCCGGCTTTATTTAAGCTACATTTTATTTTATTAACAGTTACTACAAAATGTATGCATTCCTACTGCTGAAGATCCATGTTGAAACGGAAGAGCCTTGCTACAGACGTGTTTCAACAAAAGGATATTTTCCATATTTTATTCTTCTGCTCCAAGTACATAAAGTATATTGTTGAGCTAACAGAAATGTTGTGGATATATTTGTCTGAAACATATATTCTTACTTCTGCTGGTTGTTATAATGGAGAAATACATGTAAAGGCTTTTGCTTTCAATTCCAGAGATTTGGCCAGTTTCAATTATACTTTTCCTTCTCCGCCATTATTTCCGCCACATGTCTTTTGCCGTTTCCTCCCGTTAAATAGTACAGGACGCGTCTAATGCTTCTATTCCAGTTATTATTAAAATAGCCCCTATATACCGAGATGCTATATTTTCGGAGACTCTTCCGCCATTTTACTTTTGAACATAGTAGTCACGTGGAGATTTGTGATTTTTGGAGCACGTAAATCTTGGTATAGACATGGAGACGTGACCTCATCCCTTGTGAATATTCAAGACATGTCGAAGTCTCTCTGACTAGCAACCGCATAAAAGGCGTCACAACGAAACGTGTTAAAGCCAGCGTGAAAGATTTAGCGAGAAGATGGGATGATGGGATAATTTTAAGTGGCCATGTTTTATACACGAGGAGTTTGCGGTTTTTGAAACTTATGGTTTTGCCATGTTTCAGATGAAAAGTTTGTGGAATTGTTCCAAACTTGTATATATAATATATAGAAGACAAGTCGACCGCAAAAGTTATTACATCGGCTCTCAACTCAGCATAGTCTCGAGAGATCAAAAACGGGATGATAGTAGAATACCAAAAAGGAATATATATCAACTTTTTGAGACAATAGATGATGATAGATGGGAGGCGGGATAAGTATTAGATGAATTGTTGAAATTACCTGTAAGGCTTCGACTTCGTCCCTGCGCTCATCCTCAGTATTCATGGTGATGAAGCGCATGACACAAAGGTTGAGGGAAGCGGCAACGATGGCGAGTCCGAAGAGAATGAAAACGAGGGAAAAGGC
Organism: Sphaeridia pumilis; assembly: GCA_034698345.1. NCBI lineage: Eukaryota > Metazoa > Arthropoda > Collembola > Symphypleona > Sminthurididae > Sphaeridia > Sphaeridia pumilis. The sequence continues at coordinate 19,960 of JAQGBJ010000841.1, read as the reverse complement.
GACGTATTCGGGTTTGCTGTCCAAGGCCGAGTCCTTCTGAAGTGCGACCATGTCGCCGAAGCCGATGGTTGTGAGCGTTATAAAACAGTAGTAGACCGAGTCAAAGTAAGTCCAGCCTTCGTAGTGCGAAAATGCACTTGCGCCTCCCGCTATTATTATTGTACTTAACGACAATACTACGCATATCAAATTTGTCTCTGTAGTGTCTGTATTTAGTTTTCTGAAAAGAAGGAATATTTCAAAAATTAAAATAAGCTCCCAGTAGTATATACTTGAAAATATTTACTTTAAATTTCTATAAAAAGGAGGAAGTAAATGGATCCGGCTGTCAATTTCCGAGATGTAGGGCACCCAGCTTATTAGCAGGGCTGAAAGAAGCTATTTTGAGTCTGTCTATTATTCCTTCAATACCAACAGACACGTATAGATTATAATATCGCCTTGTTGAATAGCTTTGGTAAATACTAGAAAAGTCAAGTCCTTCAAGAGACTTGAGAGGATGAGAAAGTCATTGAGAAGAGAATTTTGTAAATATGCTCAATGGCTATATTCCTATTATTATTGCTTCCAGTTCATCGAACAGCGTAATGGTTTCCAGTTGGGGCCAATTTTGCCATATGATGGGAGTCTATTTCTTTCTTCAAAAAACAGAGCTACGTAAATGTAAAATTGCAAATGGATGTATTTTTTTCAGCAATTGTATTTCTTCCACTAGATCACCTGAATTGAAAAAATAGCTCGTGTTTCTCCTCAAGAGTAATCGCAATCAGTTCAGTAGACACGTGTACACACTTGACCTGTAGTCAGTTTCAACAACTCAATACGGACCTACGAAACAGGCTCTTCTTGTGACATTTTTTCCATTTCCCTGACGTCAAGCCCCGTTAGATAAATCAGCAAAAACTACTTGGCTACTTCTGCTGTACTGTAAAGGGCATTTGTACTCGGACCAACTTTTATAGCAGCTTTTTTTCTTGACCAAAGCTATTTTTCCACTACAAGTTTGGTTGGTTGTGCTGATTTTTACAATTTCTTTTTTTTCAACCCAGAGAAATTGCAGCACTATTTCAACCACATGTTCTCACCAACCAAAAAATAACTTTGCTCAATTTCTATACGGCTTACCGCATATTCTCCAACTTTTTCTCACCAGACACTAAATTTTCTCTCTAAACTTTTTATCAACCACCAAAGCACAAGCGGTTCTTTTATGAACAATTTTTATACAATTTCAGGTTCAGTAGCAACAGCGGTGGCAAAGTTTACAAAATTTTAAAAAAGACTTTTACTCAAAAGGTGAATACAAAGTCGTATGTTCACACTTTGGCGGTTTGTTTGTTGACAAAGTTTCAAAAGTTTCAGCTCGACGGAAAAAGCAGTAGGTATTTCGGAATTGGCAGCACAAGGTGAAAGACGGAACATAAGGTCAAATTATAGAGGAAAGTGTAAACAATTTTGTTGAGGGTTGAGTGAATTTGGGAATGATTCATAAAGGATGAAATAGAAAATAGAACAGAGAATTTGTAGTTGAGACTTACCCCGCTAATTTCTTAACTCGTTTTATGACGAAACTAGAAAACATGTTTAGTCGTTCACCGATACTTTGGAACATGACAAGACCTAAGGGAATGCCGATGGCAGCGTAGCACATTGTGAACATTTTACCTCCCACTGTCACCGGCGTCGAGTGCCCGTAACCTGTAATCATAAAATGAAAGTTTAATTAATGGCCAATTCTGTGAGATGGCAAAGACTGATGCAAAGGTAGTTTCTGATGGGAAAATTACAAGAGAGAAAGTGGGACGGGGGATGTAATAGTGCCGTAAATAGCTAATTTGTAATTAGGAGCGCTTGAAAATGTCGGTGTTTTGTTGTATGCATTTGTAGAGTAATTGTAATTTGTAATTATGACTTGGCAATTTGCAGTCTAGCAACGGTTCAAAATTTCAAATCATCTGCCAATGAGCAACGATTCCATCAAATTTTTGTTTGCGCTCTATAATTTTTCGATCTGCAAAATTTTCTAAATATTTTACAGAACAAATGACTGTTTTGCAAATCTTCAAAACAATTCTGTTCCTCAACTTTAAAATATATTAATCAACCTACTTCCACCACATCCTTCTTTGCACTTGACTCGCACACTTAATTACCTCAATGGTAATTAGCCAGGAAATGGTTCCGGTCGCGGCAAGAGAAAGAACTCAAATTTACTTCTTCAGCTTCGAACTTGAACGTCTACTCAAGTGGGAGTCTCGGTGAGAGAAAGCAAAATGTAGGAACGTAATTTTCCTGTGGTGACATTCTGTCTTATTTGTCCTTTGCAAAAGCCATAACAACTACAGTTAATGACTTTTCGCACACCTGGTGCTGATGGGGGGCGGGGCTAATGGGGTTGTTTCGTTAGGTGTTTTCTCACACAGCCAGCCATCTTAAGGTTCCAACCGCTCGATTCTCGTTTCCATGACTTGCTCCAACTTTACAACCGCTTCAAAAACTCGCCAAAAATAGTGAAAAAAAATTACCACTCACTCAATCATTCATCCAAAAGAGGTTTTATGTGTGAAATAAATATGACGGCTGACCCAAAAACAGCTTCAGCTATTTTCTACCGTTAGACAAACGGTCGTTATAGATTATCATACTTTTAGGTCGAGTAGATGGACCAATTCAGAATTCTCTCGCAACTTCAAAGATACTGTTCGTCTTTGGAAAAGTTCCTTGAAACATTCTCGGCAATGACGATACCATTTATACTTCAAGTGCAAGTTTAACAAGCTTTTGAGCTACGCCGTTATCATGGATAATACAATAGCGCGTGTTTGGTGTGGAAATGGGCTCGTTAGAGCAGGAGTGCTGTAGGTCCTCATGTGGTTTGTTCAAGTGAGGTTGGAATGGCCCTAAAGTTTGCTTACAAGTGTGCAAGAAGTACTGGGACGAAAAGTACTTTTGCCGGTTTTAGAAAGTACTAGAATTTCGTACTACTGTTCTATCCGAGCTAGGAGTTTGGGCGGGTAGCAGAGCTAGAGCGGAATGGAAAAGATCCCGAGAGAGATATGACTATAGGCGTGAGATTGAAGGAGATTATGCAGCTTTTGTGTGTGAGATAATGTTGTCGTAAAATATTCAAATGTGGGTCTTAGGCTCCTAAATTTATTGAATCTCTGGTCGGGAAGTTTGGCCAATTTAGGCGTCTGTTGGAGAACTGGGAATCTACCTCGTCTTTCCCATCGAGAGAAAGCTCAAGAACAAGATAACTCTATGGTCTTTCTACATGAGAAAGGCGAACCCAAACAATAACAAGGGTTGGACTGTTGGTGTTCCACGGTTATCTTTTGGAGCCAAGACCAAAGTATAGCACTTTGACGGATATCGCTACGAAAAGCAAGTTTACGATCGCTGGGCCTTATCGCTACGGTGGATCTTATTGTAAACAAATTGAGGTAGACCAGAATCCAGAACCAGGAGCATAGGAACAAGCTGGATATAAAAACAAGCCAGGAGACATCAATCGAAGGCTTAAGTTTCACTGGCAGCTGCGACCGAGATTTGGGTTGTCACCCGGCGAGAAATTACTTTTCGCTAGCCATAAAGGTATTTGCGAATATATACATCTGTCAAGCCGTCCGGGGATGGAACAACTAAAAAAGTAGGAAAGTGACACCCGAAACGAGGAGCCTTCCAACAGATATCACTACAGCCTCGGCTTAACTAACATGGCCGACATTTATGCTTAACACCGAAATCTATTTGTAAACAAGGATAAATTGGTGGACGGAAATAGCACTTTATGGTAGTTGGGCCAGTCCAGATGACGACAACGACGATCGATAATGTTCAATTGCCCAGCAGCAGGACAACTGAAAGCTTGGGGATTATTTAAGCTCCCGTGTAATCTATACCGGGAGGTGGATTCACACGTTGGTAATTTACGTGTTTCCGGTTTGAGCAATAGTAGCTTCAGAATACCTACAACCAGCAGATGCTTTTGTTTCGTTTTTGTGTATAGGTGGGGAAGCTTTATGTAATTTTCCCCTACATTTAATCTGGGCCATTGTGCCAAATGTCTTCTTCTGCATGTACAACATATATACGTCACATGACTGACGTTGTGTACTTGGCTAATGGAAACAGACAAGCAAACAAGTACCGCTACCACAACAAGATATAATGTGTACAACAGAGAACAGTGTCATTTGGCTCGAGAAATTTAATTTCGCCAATGTATACTTTATGGCCTCATGTTTGCAATCTGTGCCTTCTTGCTAGGAGGCTAATTTGAAATTTATGACTCGTTTGGTTTATATATGAGACACTGGAGGGAGATACAATGCGTGCAGAATGTGGCCAAAGTCTGACGTCACAAATTTTAGATCTTTTTTTGTCAGCCAAGTTATATAATACAAAAATGGCCAACACCGGTAAATTACTGGGAGCCTGGATTTTTTGAAACTTTAACAATTCCAAAAAATATCAATTTCAAAATTTACTCCCCTGGAAACTTTTGAAATTGAACCTCGGAAAAGCGGCTCTATTTCAGTTTATATAGCGACCAAGCTAGAAACCATGCGGGTTGAATAATGAGAGTCATAATAGTCGTGAGCGCTGCTATCGGCGGGAATCTTTTGCAAAAGACCCGGGCTATTAGCATAACACAATGGAAACCGAGAAGAAAATGGTAAGGCACTTTGCAATTCTAAAAGCCTTTTGTTTTTCATAAATCAAACAAATTTTACTAGATGGCTAAAAGCCTTTTCGGAATTCGATGCTCCTGAAAATATTCTTGGGAGAAGGTTGGAGCAGAGTAGGCCGATTTGAGGCAAAATATGATAATAAAGTGAACAATAAGAGCCGCTGATACCTTGTTGAGGGAAACTTGGCTATTCTTATCACCTCTTCAACTTTTGGTGAAAAAGTTTTCTTTCTGGGGAGCGCCATTGGGATCTCAAGAAAAGCTGTTGCTGTCGAACAACTACTCTTACAGCACGACTACTATCGAAGCTGTCAAAAAGGTCCGGAACTTGGAATGATAGATTTATCTTGTATATAGTTTCCTTTGTATCCGAGTAGGAGGAGCGCGCCAAACGCGTTTCAAGAGACCAAAGTTTGGCCACAACAAAAACGAACTATAAGAGCAGCAAAATAACAACAAAACACCAACTTTGAGAAAAGAAGACCACAGTTTGAGTTCCATATTGCTTTATTACTGTTTTCTTTCAAGTCTATATGCTGACAGGAGCTCGTTTTCACTTGAAGGAAACTAAAAGATAGCTTTGTAATTTATGTGCAAACAAAAGCCCGCTTTATCTCTCGACCGCAGACTCGCAGTCAGTTGAGTAGTCAAAGTAAAGCTTGTTCTTATAGTTGTTGCAACTTTTGCGAAAATTCCGCAGCAGCTGATATTCTTTTCTCTGTGCTTTTTGTAAAGGGAAATGGGAGATGCATGCCAAAGAAAATATAAAAGAAGACACGAGCTTTCTTTTCGTCCTCAAAAAACTTTACAAGTTTTACAAAGCCAAATTAGAGCTTTAGTTCTTTAGTAAAAACAGTATAGCTTTCCAATGGCTTCCACAAAATAGTCAAAGTTGTAGAGCAAGTTTCACATGAGGGCCAAAGTGAGAAAAGGGATCGAACAGAACCAGTGTGATGGTCGGAAGCCGATAATTCGATTTTAACATCGTTAGACCAAGCCATTACAGCTTGTTAACGTTGTTACGGGTGTAAACGATCCGTAAATGGTATTTCGACAAGGCGCTTTCTTCTCCACGTAAAATGTGTTGTAGCCAAGAGAAAGTCTCGGCGGTAAATTTAAATCTTGTGGGCGCAGCAAGGAGATTATTTCCAGGCGATAATTCATGTTTGGTATTTTCCGAAACTTGCGGGGGACAAGTACGTAATTTACCAGTCTAAAATTTTGTGAGATATGAAAATATATTTTGCGGCCCAACTTTATCATCTACGTGTATAATTCAGCCTATTGACACCTGGCTAAAATATATTGCTTCGCAACAGGGCCGTATCTTGGCCATGTTTTACAAAGTTTGCATAACTTTTACACTGTAAGATATGCGATGAGATACAAGTAGGCCCGAGGGAACCATCGGGTTTTCAAGCTCGACAGGTATCTACAACATGCAATTTCAGAGATACACACCTTTTTACTTTATTGCACTTTCATCAAGTGCTTTTTCATGGCGAAAGGCTTTTTTGACTGCCTCCATGCTTTTACTATAAGTATTTGTGCATTTCCACGTATGTACAAAATCTGTGACCTGAGCCATCTGACCTAGTTGAGAGACCAAATGGAGTGGATACAATCCATGCATATTTTGGCGTCCTTCAAATTGCTATGAGAGAGTTTTTGAAATCCGCAACCTTGTACATGGCATCATATGTTGCGAAAATGCAATAAAATTATGTCGTCGTGTGACACAGATTGCTCCTGCACATCATGTGCAAAATGACTCAAGCTTGTCAGAAAAATGTCACGTCAGCTGGAAAAACCACATGGAAATGTGTAGGCGGTGTCGTCTTGGTCAAAGCGGCTTTCACTTGGTGTTTCAACTCTGGATTTGAGTAGACTATAGAGCCATTTGTTTTGAAGAGACTTGAAAAAATGTATGTTGATGCAATTTAAAATTCGCGCCGTGCACTGGCCGACATGTCGCCCTTGTCTTGCTCCTTTTGCCAGGAGATGCTTTTACAAGACTATTGGTATTCAGAGGTTGTCTTTGAATTTGAAAATTCTGCATTTTCAAGTAGAAAAACGCTTCTTGATCTTGTATTCGTTGGGCTTGGGCTGCTGGCCAATGTGTAACGACTTGATCAAAAAGGACGACCAAAGTAGCGTGGGAACAAAGGCGTTTTTGAGCGGAATTTCAGCCAACCCGAATGGAATACCAAAGGCTTGAGAGAAAATGGCAACTTGTTATACAGAAACATGCTGGGGAAAGGCGCTTCACTCGTACGACTTTTGATGCTGACTGTGAGGGAATCAAGGGCTTGTTTCTATTTTGTCGTTTTGTGGGTACACGAGCGGAACGATTTTTTGTACAAGTTTCGTCGATTTCTAGCAAAGACGGAATAGGAGAAGATAAAAACGTTGGTTGATGTTGTTGGGTAAAAAACGGGATTTTTGTCCACCAGAATCTTATCCTGTATTGAAGTGGACAAAGACGAGGTTGTGTTGCTTCATCCCGGTTTTTCTCCAGGAACAAAAAGAAAACAAGAGAATTGTCGTACATGGACGAAAAACTATTTGTCCGACTGATTGCGTTATATTTTATTTCTCTCCCTGTTTTCTCAGGTCTAAAACGGTAAAACCGGATGTTAAGCCGCTGGAGAAGGAATTCTGTTTGGTAACAGCTGTGGTGATACATGGAGCAGTGGGAAAAACCAGATAAATTTTGGTGGTTTACTTAAAAATTTCTGTCCGAGAGCATACAAGCTGGATTTCAAAAGCAGACATACAACAGAGGAAACCAACTGGAGAAAATTGCTTATTAGGACAAGGTTTTGGCGAAATATCTGGAGAATGTTTCTGACAAATGCTGTATTATATGTGTGCATGTGCGCGAAGATTAGATTTGCCAAAATATTTCAAGTCCAGCAGAGCTATAATAGTTGCAATCATGCGAGAGGAATTTTTTCCTTTGTGGAACATCTAACGTTGTGGTTGGCGGTTGGCATATATACAGGATATACTTAGGAGCATTCCACTAAAATGTACAGTTCTCTGACTGTTTATGAGCTTAAATTGGCAAAAATGTGGGCCAGTTCCAGTAAAAATTCTGCAAAAGACAGTAACAGAGTTTGGAACTGTAGGGGATTTTAAATAGTAAATACGGATTTTTCTACTGTAATTGGTACGAAGTCCGGAATTTGCCTTCTTCCCATGGCCGAAAATTTTGATCTTTTCAACCAGGAGTCTGAGCAAATTGAAATTGAATTTCAACCAAAAATAACTTTGACGACGAATGCGGTCTGATGCATCACGAAATGCTTTTCATTTTTTTTTCAAAAGTTTTCAAAATAAACAAAGCAACAACAAATTCCGCCATTTCAAGGTACTACCACTTTAACTAATTCCAAAGTTGCAAATTTTCAAAGTAAACAACAAGCACTGGCAGTGTTTTCGGATGAGAAACTACAAGAGTGTGTGTTTTAGTATTTGTTGTTGTCGTTGACTATGACGTTGATGATGGAACCGGAAGACGAGTTGCTGCACTCGAGTGAATTTGGAACATATCCGGGCGGGAAAGCAAAGCTCAAGAAGGCGGTGGGTTGCTGCTGCTACTGCCGGATCATCATCGAAAGCTGCAAGCCTTGGACTTGCTTCTTCAACTCGTTCAGTCGGCGGAATACTTTGGCCTAATGGACAAAGTTTTGATGAGAGGACCTCCACACCCAACAACAACCTTGATTATATACACAAACAATGTGGATGAGCAAACATACACTTTAGTAAACTTTTCTCTTCGTCTTATGGCCTTTGTTTCTTGGCTAACTTGACTTGGTTGTGAACATACACAAGAAACATTTGCTATGTTCGAAGAACCTAATTTTACGTACCACACAATTAGTCACTCCTTCAAGTTTATGAGAAGAAAGTAGTTGAACTATTTTGGAAACAAGTATCTTTGTTTTCTTACTTAATATCCTGTTAGTTCATCAAATAGAAAATATAAAAGCTTAAAAAAGACATTGTTTGACCTTCACAGGAGCTAAATTTGGATCTTTTTGTTTTCAGGGAAGCAACGTTTCACACTTTTTCCAAAAGCCACAGTCTAAAAGATACATACAGGAATATTTTCTCTACTCAAAAATATTTACCGTTATACCATAGAAGATGCTAGGCAAACGAAATCGACCAACATACTTTCCGCTCCATTTTCCTTTAGGATCGTAAGTGGGATTTAGTTGGAATTTCAGAAACGACTTGGGTGGATTTGGGACCTCATTTCATTTATGAAGTTAAAACTCGCGGATAAAAATTTCCTTTGATATACACACCTCGATTTTTGTCGTCAAACTGTAAAATTTTTCTCCATCAGCCCCTTTGGACTTGACATCAATTTTTTACGATCTTATGGCTGCTCCGTAATGTATAAATATTCTAGCTTGACTACTCATCCTGACTACTACCCGGCCAAAAAAAGACACATAAAGTAAAAGGTTGGTTCGATGCAGAACCACAAAGTAGTGGATTTCCTGTCCGAAGACTTGATGGTCGGATATACATACACCATTACTGGGGAAATGACATTAGCAGAGCAGAACCCATCATCACGTTCATTTCGAGGGTCGCCATCGCCGCTGTGATACACGAGTAGACAGACGTTGCGGATGAAGTTGGACCGGCGGCTAGAAGCTGTTCAACGAAATTAGCTTGTGGTTATCTAATGGAGAGACTCGTTCGCCGACTATCTCATAATCCATGCCATCCGCCAACCAAAGCTTATTTGGGGCTGCCACGAAAAGAGCGAGTTGATATCCCGAATGCGGATCACGTTAGGTTGATTGTGGCAGCCTTGTGTCTATCTCGTCGTGTCGCTTTGATGCTTTCACCAATGCGGCAGCGGCCTTTGGACTATTTACATACGTAATTAAATTTACCCTTTATGCACGGAGCAAGTCTGTATTTATACTGCACTACTCACTGGAAGCGGATGAGCTTCAGGCGACCTCGGTGTTTCCGGCCGCAGTGACATCAGCAGCGCTAACAGTGTTTAACAAGCAAAATGGACTTTCCGGCTTACAATTACTTTTAAAAGAAAGTTCAAAAATGATGGTTTCGTAGAATCATAAATTATTTGCAGATCCTGAGAGGAATCTAGCAAATAGCTTTTCAGACCTTTTGCCTTCCCTGCAAATGGCGGAAATAATATTGGACCTTTTTGTCCAGCTCGTCGGTCATGTATGACATTGTACGAAAATTGAGAGCTTTTACTTTTGACATGGAACGTCAGCCGCTTTCTCCATCAAACAAATTGCCATGCCGTTGATGGAACTTGTAGTCATCGTGAATCAAGTGAAGGAATTCGACTTGATCTTGAACGACAATATGTGGAGGTCGCAATTTAGTGATTGCTTTTGCTGTGGCGACAAATGCGTTTTTGTGATTTGCTCCAGCAATCACATCATCGCCAAAAGTCTATTTGGAATAATAATTCTTGAGGACAAATGGCAGTAAATGGACTGCGATGATTGTATGTTTTTACTGCGCTTCGTCTCACGACCACATATGGTTTTATTTTTTACATTTGCTTAAACACAGTAAATATACGCAGCTTTGTCAGCTGTATTCGCTCAGAATGACAAATCTTTCAAGAGCCAAAGCGAGAGAAAGCTTAGTAATCAGAAGCGTTTCTCTGATATATAAATCCCAAATCCGCATGATTACAGTGTCAAAGCTATTGATTGTCATTCGAAGCGAGGAGAAGACGGACGTAAGCAACAAAATCACATCAAAGCCATGGTGTCAGATTATGTACGTTTCAAGTTGTATACGTCAATCGCTTGTCGTATACAAAAACGAGACAAAATGAGATTGGACCTGGAGAAAATGTTCCTGAGAACCTACAGATTTAAATTTGGCCGGCCGTTCCGCTGGAATTGTCACGGAGAAAACATTGTATGGAATGCGTGGAATAACACTGTGACAAGTTCATTTGGCGCCTCGGATCGAGTGAATTGAGTCAATATTCAGGAGGGACAGGAATAGCGGAACATGCCTTGAGAAACGACTAATTGAATTCGGGATTCAATTTCCCGGGATCGCAATCAAAGTTGGGTTTGTGTTTCCGTTGGGCATATAGCATTTTCGGTACAGGAGTATAGGAGTGCACAAGAAATATTTAGTATTGACTTGAACGAGATGTAAATGGGCGGGGCCTTTTGAAATAGCCCGAGATTTTGGTAAACTAAGAGGTTGAAGGTATTCGAAATCCATTTTCAAAGGAGCCGGAAAAGGACTTATCCGCCGCAGCAATCTGTGCACATTTCTTTCGCTATAGATTCTCTGACAAAAGATGAATTATAGATGAAAATGAATATGATTGATCTGTTGTGAAAAAGCTTTTGCAAAAAGGCAGGTGAATCAAATTGAAAAGAGGGCAAAAGCTCTTGTATTATTCATGTACGTAATTTAAGCTGGAGTTGAATGAGTATTACAGGATCGCAGAATTCTTCAAAAGAGATTAAAGTGTTACGGCTTGATCCACAATAAACACGTTTCAAACCTTTCGAATATTTCCACACAGGTTTTGAAATTTTGTTCTCAAAAGAACCATAATTCGTGGTTTACTCCACAGAAATTTGGCTTTGGAAGCTTTCAACAAAGCTGACCAAGGTATAGCTTTGAAGCAAGACACGCACTGAAAATTCCACAAATTTTTGTGTGATTCCAGCAAATTGCTCTAGTGTAACCGTTGAAATTCCAAGGGTGTCATCATATACCAGAATCAGGCCATAATCCGGCGAGCCATTCATTCCCGCCCCGCACTGCAAGCATTCGTACTGCTTTTCTCCTGTGTGCACTCACTCCTTTGGTTGTAGCGCAGAGCTGGGTAGTTTCATTATTTTTACCGACTCCACCACAGCGACTTGACAATTTCAGCAGTCCTATTTTATTTTGTTGTCGCTTTTTCTAAACCTGTATATATTTTTGCGGTTGCGACAAGGCGGCAAGATAAGGCAAACAAGGTAAACTTGAAATGAATTCGACGTTACAGGCAATTACTGTCAGTGAGACTAATTTCGTTCATTAGCTTCTTCTTGGAAAAAGCTGTTGTAAACTTGATGACATTTTCCGCCTACCCGCCGCCCACACCAAAACTTTACTGTCTCTCAGTCAGTATTTTGCTCACTGACTTGTCCAAAAACGCTTTCAACTCATGTCTCGCCAAAAGGTTTGCAAATTATCAAAGTGACCTTTCAAGTGTCATTATCGATCGATTCGGGGAAGGAAACGAGTCAATTCTTGCCAATTCTCTCAAGCTCTAAACTCAAGTCGGATTTCATGTTGGTCAGATTTCAACCTGGATTAGATACCATTTCAGGCTCGTTTCGGTCATCCTCGAGTACTGCAAAAAAGCTCCTTGGGGAAAACAACTGATGCTGCAAGTGCCCCGAGAATATGGTCGGCAAGTGAGACTTTTGGACTTTTACTACTGCAGTACAGTACACGGAGTCTTGAGGGAAATGAGCCACTAACTGCATATAAGCTTTAGCAAGCTGGAGATTGGATACCTTGCCGTAGTCACTGACTGACTAGATTTTATGGTATCTGCAAAGAGGGAGTGATTGAGCAGCTTCGTAATGGGCATCTTGTGTACAGATATAAACGGGCGAAATAATAATCATTTCTCCAGTACACCACCACAGCCACAACCGTCCATGATTCCATGTGGTCTTGCTCAACGTCTGTAAGACATGTGGATACCTCCACGTCGAAGTCTGCAATATACTGGAGCCCATCCCGCTCGCTCGCTGAAACCCATTAAACGGATGATGGCTGCATCAAAGCTAATGACCACAGACACACACACGTTAAAGCAAACCAACGCACGTACATGGAGAAAAGGCCATTTTCGTCTACGTGTGGCTTCACGGTAAAAACAGTATCGTTAAATCTTGTATGTTTATAGTACAGTATCTACAGCTGTTTCCGGTAAACGAGTTGATGATTTTGGAGGAGCATAACACGAATGCTTTATATACGGATTGTTGTTAACGACTTGAGTTGATTGAGCAGGGTTCATATCGTTCAGTGAGAAGGATTCTGATTGCAATGAAGTGGGAACAGAATCAGCTGCTGGAATTTGTGGGAACGAGTAATTTTTACAATTTCTTGCTTCTGACGTAAATGGTCTTTTTGAATATAAAAAGTGGAGAAGAAATAATGTATTCGACCCTCGAGGTATTGGACGGACTGCAAAAGTCGGCGGCTTCTCTCTTCTTTCATCTGCCCATTGAAGCATACATTAAACCGGAATTCTCCAGGTTCGCTTTTCATCAGGAGCAGCAACGTTATATATTCTCCTACAATTTCTTTTGATCTCTTTTCTCCCAGCATAACCATATTCGCTGTTCCATTTCTCCTTGAATTTATTTAGCTCTTCTTTGTACATTATGCCTACGTCGTTAAAGTGCGCCCATTACACTCAACTGCAGGCCAGGATGAAATATAAAGTATAGCAAAGTAACACGTTCTATTATACTTTCTTGTGAATTTGGTTCTGTAGTTTTGCTACTTTTGCAGTGTCGGTGGTGGTGGTTGAAAGCATAGCTTTTTCTTTTCAGCATTTTCACAATTGTATTATTTTCTGACAAATGCAAGTGAATTTTTTGTATATATTTTGTAGTGTACGAGCATTTGTTTATATGCAAGATTTTACGATTTTACCCTTTTACTTGCCATTTTCTATTGTAAACTTTATGTATGCACTTTGTTTGTATGTATGGAAGAGAAAACAAATGGAAATGGCACAATTCAATCCGGCGTTTGTGTTTTATTGTCTCATTGTGCTTTTTTCTGACTAGCATTTTTATTTAGCGATTTTTTCCCCATAAAGGGAGCAGGCAAGGAAGTGATGACTTTTCTTGTTCCGGCTTTGAAATGTTGGATGTCGGGAGGGCTGTACAGAAGTATATCTTTGAATATATGCATTCAGGGGATGACTTCAGACTTGGGCTATTTACGATGTCCATGATCGTAATAATAATATGAGGTAGTTTCACAACCTGATTTTTTGGAAGCTGATTTGCTTGGCAGAGCTCCGAAACGGTATCAAGTCTTACGATTGGCGAAAACGAAAGCCGACATAAATGCAGTAGTAAATTCTTGCTCTGAAGCCGTATACAGGTTATTATTACTATTATTTCTATCATCTTGTACATTGAGCGTTTCAGCATCGTGAGGAAGATAACGATTTAGCGGTTATTGCGACTTGGCTTCCGGTGTCGGTTTATAGGCAATGAAACGGTTGGTCGTAATTAATACCGTTTGAGTCTATACGATTCCAATGATCATGTTCGGCAGTTACTGGAATGGATGCAGGTGATTATCGTTTAGTTCCATCATTTTCGAGGAATTGATAAGAAGACGACTTGGAGCTTGAGCCGATTCGGTGGTACTTTCAGGTTGTATATAAGATGGACGGAAACAATGCAATCAAAGATAGGTAAGACTTTGACAAAAATGTAAGGCGAAAATACTTTTAAAATGTTACGTATAATCGATGCCAGTTGTCCAATAGAGGAAAATGTATTGGACAAAAAAAGTTTGACTCTGAAAAAATCCTGTCAGAATATTGAGTGGAAATTCTTCAAGTGTGGAATTTTCACGCTAGATTTAATTATGGAGGAAACGGTTTGAAAAGTTGACGTGTACAAGAAGGGGAAGGAGCAAATGGTATTATTTGCTCAATATAGCAGCTCAAAAAGTCAATTCCAGTGTTTGAAAATATATACTTACTTGGTGAAGTATAGTCCAAGTGGGATATATGCAGTTGTCATAAGAATGACACGCTCAATTTTCTCCTCGAGTTGTTCCCGCCTCTCGATGGCAAACTTTAATATTTTTCCTTTCACTTTCACCAATATTTGTATTTGAAAAATCCAATTTGTTTTGCCATTTTCTCCAACTGTCGTATGTTTACTAGATTTGATTTTTGCTCAATGTTTACACACTCTGAGCTCGGAGCTTGTATATAAACTCGACAGCAACTACAATACAACGGCCCTTCAAAAAACCAAAAGTTATTTTTGGAAATATTCCCTTAGAACCCGGAAAAAGTCGTCGATAAATCTACAAGCTTTTTTGATTTAGGCAACCAAGGTTTACCTCACAGTCTGTAGTCAATTGTTTGTAAGCGAGTGGAGCTGGACGAAAAATCGGTGCCAACTGGGCAAGAGGCCCAGATTTTATTTTCGTTGTCGCAAAACGACAGTATATATATACTTTTGCATACATGGCATGGCAAGCATTCGCTTTGCTGCATTCAAGAATTCAGCTTGGGTGTGCAAAGAGCAGAGTGGTCAAAGTGGCTACTGTGTATGCAGGGCTTTGGAAGGGATTTGCACTTTAGCGCCTTTGTACGACTTTTCGCCAGTATGTTGTTATGATCTGGTCGACCATCTGCAGCGAGCGTACGGCAAACTAAAAATTCATCGGACGGCCTCAAAACTTGGTTGAAAAATACGCATTTCAAGTGCATATTTTAGCTTTATCACATTCTCGTTACCCTTTGGAAGTAAAGACCGTAACAGTTTATAAAAGTTGCTGTCGTCACCAGAAGAGGAGCATATGACCAGTTTCGACACTTGCAGAATTCTGGCCTCAAGTTTAGATACATAATGGCCAACTCACATGCCGATATGTTCGTAGCAATAAAAGCAAGTGAAATTCGTCAGGAAGGAGATCAATAGCACACGGTCCCGTTTATATACTTACTGGAAGCGGATATGTATTCCTGGAGAAAATTCATCATCAGGGTGAGAGGGTGCCGTATGTTTTTTAATCGCATACGAGAAGATATGGCGTGGTTTTTTTTGGGAAGAAAAGATAGGGATCGATTATCGATCGTTAGGAAGCAGCTTCGAGTTTCACTACAGACGCACCATGAAACGCAATTTTGTTGTACAAAGCCCGGGAAAACTGGCTTAAACATCCCGGCATTTTCTTGGTTCTCTAAAAAAATTGCGAAGTTTTCCGAAGACAAGTCCGTCCGGACCATTTCTTAGGACCTGAATTTTTAAAATACTGGCACACTAAAAATACATGAAAATGTAAAAATAGTCCAAACTGGATAAATTTAGCACTGATAGTATTCTAGAAAGCTATACTGAAAGTGCGCATGGTGACGTGGTCAGTTTACTATGCATGTATATTTTCAGCTCGAAATGGCAAACGGAAGAAGTCTTGTACCGAATTTAAAAAATATTGCTCCTATATACAATATACGTTCGCTAAAACGTGAAATTTTTCTATAAAAATTTTTCACACTTGGCGCTACTCAAGTTTCGTTAATATCGACACATGAAATACATAGATTATATCGAAAGCGAGTGTGTAAAGCCCTGAAATAGCGAAAGTTGATGTCGGCGGCGCGGCAATCGGACACGGCGAAATTCTTTTTGGTGTGTACATTTCGCCACAGTCATTCGATACCGTCGGAGCATTAACTTTCGGTATAGAGTTTCATTTATATGAAGAAAGTAGAAAAGAAGGGAGGGGAAAATGTTATTTCGGCAGGTCCAGCGATGCTGAAGTCGAGTACGAGTCTGTGTTGTACTTACCGATTGTGGTGAGGACGGTGGTGGCATAATAGAAAGCTCCAGTGAATTTCCACTGCGACTGTCCCGCTTTCTGGGGGACAGACTTGAGAATGACCATTTCCAGGATCCGGTAATCGTCTCGTGTGATATTGTAGCGGAGTTCCAGCAGCTTGTCCAGTTCTGCAAAATTACAAAATACAGCCTCGTTTATACACAAGAAGAAGATACTTTGAAGCATAGACATCTGATGACGTAATAAGCATGTGCAACGAGTATGCTCGACTTCAGTATAATGTTTAAAGGCTTCCAGTTTAATTTCAGACTACTATTTTTTGCACAAAGTCTCGACTAGAGAAACTGCAAATGAACAAATTCCGTTTTTGTCACTAAAAGTACTACAAGAGAAGTGTCTCCGGCTTCATATTTCAGTGCCGTCTGTGAAAAATAATTGCTTTTTAAATCCGAGAGCTTAAGCGATTTCGTCCCTCACACATAGTACAGAATTCAGAACCAAGCATGTGAGGACGAACACAGTTTTTGCAAAAAACATAAGGGACACTAGGCGACATCTACTTACAGTATTCTACTTCAGTAAGTGGGCTAATTTTCAAAAAAGTTTCCTCGCTGAATTTTATTAGAGCCTTGGCAAGGGTGAATAATGCATTTCCCTTTTAGTAAGTTATACAACTAACTAAAGCGTATGAATGGCTCTCGCCGCCCTTTTTAATCAACTTCAATTTACGTCCAAGTTTAAATTGATATTACTTCTGGTCCTTCTACATAAGCTGCATATGACGACAAGTTTAAAAAAAGTTTCATGTACTCTGTAAAAGAGAAAGTACGTTACAGCTCAGAGCGCTTGAACAGCTTTTTATTTTAAATGCACATATACATTTCCACCAACTTTCTCCTGCCCAAAAAGCGTACACGTCCTCAACTCCATTTGTTTCTCCTCGGGCAAGTTTTAATTTGCTTTTATGCTCCATCTATCTTTATATTATGCACGACTGGTAGCTCGTATTTTTTGTAATGAAGCTAACTTGAGATTTGTCGTTTAAAGCCAACTTTTTTAGTAGACACTTTTGTAACATTTCATCAGAATTACTTTATATCCTACCACCATAGAAACTTTATTTCGCAATGGCGCCAAAACCGCAGCAAAATTTTGAATTAAATTTTTACTTCGATCCACGAGCGAATATGTAAAGTCAAAAAATTATTGGGTATAATTTTTTGAATCCATCCTTCAAAACTACACATACCCTTTGCTCAAAGTGTAAAAAATCGCCATGTACATCCGGCCGCAGCTGGTTTAAAAATTGCGTGCGCGCCAACTCGGTTCTGGTTTCCCTCACAGTCAGAGTCATATTTGGGGAAGAACGTCATACAGCGAATAGCAGTAAAAACTAGAGAAGACACGAGCTTGAGCTCAGCGGCTCGGTCCAGCCGTGAAGCACGTTTTCGAGAACATCTGCAGTTACTGCAGTCTCTTTCGGTCTCGTCGTCGTCGTCAAGTCAATCTTTTTTATCCTTGCCAAGCTTTTGCCGTAGTATCTCGAGACTCGAGCCAGCTATACACACGTCGTTCGTCCATTCCATTGATTTCGAGTGAAAGCAAGAACGCCAGCCAGCATCCCTTTCACCACCATACCAACACAGCCAGAATCGCATTCAAGTATCATCTGTGAGAGCTCTTCGCTAGCGTTTCAACGACGGCTCATCTTGTTTGTTACGTGTATATTTTTTGTATCTTGTGGTTCGTGGGAACAGATATGCTTTTGCCATTTTTGCTCTGTGTCTTGTTGTTATTATTGGTTTATACACATCCACTCTGTATGATTCCGCAAGTACTTATCTTTTTCTTGCTCTCTTTTACCGCCAAGAGGCCTCCTTTCAGTCCTTGACGGACAAAAAGCCTGTGGTTTCCTCAACAAGATTCTCGACTCGTTGAGACGCTCTTACTAGACCGTAACCAAGAAAAGAATTTACTGAAAAGCGTAAAAATGATACTACAAAGATATGCCAAAAATTCTCTCTTCAGAACTGACACTTTTGCCAAAGTTTAGACGTCTTCAACTTGAGTAACTCCAGCCCGGAGCTAATTTCAAGCAGCGTAATATTTTAGTTGCTCAATTCCCTCTCCACCTTTTTGTCTTGTGGTATGAGATACAAGTCGGCCATTTTATTTATTGCTGTTGATGATACAAACAAAGTTGGTTGTCGTCTTGACATGTCCCAGGTCGGGATGAATGATAAGCTTCAAATGTCAAGAGTTGAGGCAAAAGAATGTCCTGAAGCAAAATAAGATTCTCTGGGAGAAACCAAACGGAAGCAAACGAATATTATTATGCATTATGATGAGCCGAAAAAGACAAGGGCATACAAGACAGAGATCCCTTTGGTGTCATTTTTCTTTCTGATACCACCAAATAACTATACACAAAGATAGACTGTATCAAAACCTAGACAAAGACCTTAAGCCCCGGATTGGCCGCGACCTTTTTGTGGCCAAGTCCGATCGCTATTATTTTGGTCAACATAAGACACGGTGATGGCGTGTCGCCCAAGAAAGTAGCAAAACTGCCTTATATATTATGTAACAACAACAACAAACAACAAAACAATTCGGGACTTTGTGGGTGGACGTTGCTATTTTTGAAACGTGAGGAGAGACGTCGTTCAAAGCTGCTGTTTCTGCTCCGGCTGGTAGACACGAAATTTGTCACTGGAGAATCTCCAGTCGTGAACTTGGCCATCAGAGAAAGCGTACAAATTTTGTAGTCTTGGTTGATTCTCGTTACGTTGTATTCACGTCTGTAAAAGCTCGGTTGATGTTGACTGCCGCCAATTACTTTCTTGCTCGACCACTAATCATGTAGTAGAAGGAAACGGCGGAGATTAATTAAATTGTGCCATGTCCTCGACATTCTTTTTCCAGCCTCTACACGAATGTCTACAGGGAAAAGTAATCGAGTTTTGCCTGCCTGAGATGTTGGAAAAACACATGTGGAGCTTGTGATGTGCTACTTGCATACATGAGCTTGTGAGGTGCAAAACTATTCGGACGGATAATCAATCATACCAAAAAGCTTATGTAACGAAATGAAGCATCTTCATCGCTCAAAACTCACAAGAACTCAAGCCTTTCTCTCATCAAGATGAAGGAACGTCGAAAGTTTCCGGTCTAGAACAAATGTGAATAGCACGTAGCGCAGCAGGATACCAAAAGCGAAGTACAAAGGCCGATAAGAAATGTGCAAGGGGAAATTGGAACTGATGGCCACCCGACTTGCTATTATTAATAAGTAAAACAAAAGGTTGCATGGACAAAATATCGGTCGGAGACAAGTAAAATATGCGTGTCAACGAGACTTGATCGGTGACCAAAATATTGAAGTCAACTGGAACTTGCATTATGGAAGGTCGTATTTGAACGGTCATTTGACGCTAGAGCCGGCGTTTAGTCAATAGAAGTAAGTGACCGTCCAAAAAAGACTTGCGGAAGCGTTGACGGAACTCTTTGCATGTCTTTCGGTCTTGAGTTCCATCAAGAAAAGTCACACACTGCCGAGCCGTGATAATGTTTTCTGTCCATTAAATATTCACGTGCTTCAGTCGCCGCCACGTCAGAACGCTTTCTTCTTCCCCTCCTCGAGAATTGACGACGCTGTCAACGATGAAC
>JAQGBJ010000840.1:0-30785 GCA_034698345.1 Sphaeridia pumilis | reverse complement strand
TGTTTTTTGGGACAAATTCTTTATCAATGCATGTTCATATTCACGTGCTGGAAATTTTCGATATTTTTACTCCAGACGTAATCTTGAATCTGAATCGTCTGTCATCCATAATTGGAGCTGCTGAACCAAATGCTGAGCAAGTTGGACCTGCGAAAAATCACTTTTCGATACACATCAAAGGCTCATAGCTTTCGAGCGCAGCCTTTATTTCATTCTGAACATTAGCTGAAGTAAGAATTAACTGCATTTGGTAAAGGACTTCAAAAGCAACCAATGCTCTTTGTAATGTTGCGAGTGAGACGATTCTGCCAGTTGCATGGAAACAGCCAAGTTTTCCTGTGATCATCAAAAGGGGAAAGTTCCCGCAGTTTCCTTTTAACCCTCTCCTTGTTCCGTGGCTACTCTTCGCACAGCAATCTACTCGCCGCGTAGGTATAAAACCATAAGCAGAGGTGTGAGCACAACCTACACACATTCCCATATACAACGCTGATGGTGTAATCGTTAGTTAAGGCATTGAAAATCATTGCGTTGGCGTTTTTCCCGAAGCTGTAGCCAAAAATCATAATTTTGAGAACCAGTTGGATATCATGATGAAACATCGTATAATGTGAATCATAGAATAACCCTTGGCTCCCGAGTTTCGTTTACGTCCGCACTCAAACAGAGATGCGAGCACACAAAACCCTTCTTCTTGGTGTTCACTACTCCTCCAGCAGAATCTTACTCCGCTTGCCCCTATATAAACAGCCCAAGCCTCTGTCTGCAGTCTGGACGTGGTAAAGGTGGCAAGGTTAAAGGAAAGGTGAAGTCCCGTTCCAACAGAGCTGGACTTCAGTTCCCCGTCGGTCGAATCCATCGTCTTCTCCGCAATAGGGCAACTACGCTGAACGTGTCGGCGCTGGAGCTCCCGTTTACTTGGCTGCAGTCTAAACTATAAACCAACGGCCCTTTTAAGGGCCACCAAATATTCCGAAGAGCTCATTTCACATTCATTGATAAAACATAGGGTTTAATATCCCACATGAGAAAAAGTGGAGCACCTTTTCATAAACGTCAACAATGCAATATGTAGTTCGAGCTCCTTATGGTTCATATCCCGGAGTCGCTAAACTAGAATAAGTTAGCTATACGTAAAAATGCGTGCATGATTATTAACAGCAGCAACCGACGAAGGGGCAAGCCGTAGGAATTGCTATCATTTCCTGGGAATCTCAGTTAGAATTGAAATTAAGTCAGCTGAAAACACAGTAAATAAACCGGAAGGCCTTTCCGAATCTCGAGGCATTTTCGGGCGACAGCTTGGTTAGTTATCCATTGGGCGCCGTGAGATTTAGTGATCAACTGGCAAAGCGTAATCCTATACGAAATTGCTGCTGACATATCGAGATTTTAACTGTTTCGCTACTGTGAAAGTTATTGTACTTAAAGAGACAGTCTTCCCTCGCCCCTTTGTCGAGTCACAGCTCGCACTGGTGAAGTTGTTATCTTATCAGGGTTTTGGCGAGCAAAGGCACAACTCAAACTATATGTATTGGCCATTAATACTGACATTAAAGGCTCACAATTATGTGAATTTTCATTGACAATCCATCGATATCATAGTCCCTGAAATTGAATCATCAAAGTAGAATCAACACCCCAAGGCCCAAGGGATTTGACTTTGTAGAAATTGATTCTCCTTCAAATGCCAGTCGTAGCGCTCGAAGCAAAAGAATCAAATCCTTGATGCGACCTGCAAACCTCAGAGTTCAATGGAGCAGCTAAATCTAATTTAAAAAAGCACATGCCAGAAAATTTTTATTTGAGCATGGTCAATCAACCTTGTATAATACAGGATAAATCAAAATTCAGTTTTGTTCATTCAAGCATTGTTGCCATGTGTTTAAAGCACATGGAGGTCAACTGCAAGACGAAAAAAAATTCACCTAAACTCTAGAATTGGTTTCTTTCCATCGCGAGATTCGTTCGAGCGTTCCTTGATTGAAATCAATGTTCAACTCTTGTTCCTGAAACGGGTACACGTTCAGGATTCAAGATTGCAAAGGGGCGGATCCAAAAACGCTTCTAGGCCGTACTTTTGTTTCGATAAAAGTGCTTCGTTCACTATGCAAAAAGAGTTCAAGGTTCAGCTGTTAAAAGAATAATGCTATTGCGAATGGAATAGTGGTGTGGTAAATAAGCATGAGAACCCGGTTTACAAATTTTCGGCAACCCTTTCTTCGAATATTTTGTCCAATCTACAGCTTCGCCGTCCCGTTTCACACCCATCATTTCTTCTCTAAAACAACAAAGAGAGCGTAAATTCAATCTAAAGAAACGTGCCATTCTGTAATGGGGAATTTCAATGAATGCAATCATGTAACTTCTTTGGCAATTCTTTTTCTATATATATCAAGAGCCAGAATAAAAGTTATTGAAGAAAACTTGCAGAACCCTTTTATGCCAAGTCATGGATCTGAACCTGGATTTAATAATAATCTTATAGTCTTGAAGTACTAAATATTTACAGAAACATTTATATACATGCGTAGCGTACATACAAAATCTACAATTTTCAAGAGATTACTACATCCACCTATAACTTTGCATCTGAACTCAAGGTGGACCAAGGTTAGGAGATACATAGGAGACATCACCGATGGAACCTAGGAATTTCTCTTTTAGTGCTCCAGATGCGCATTTATTCTCTTGGCTACCTGCGTCGACAAAGGACTTGCGATACAGGACCTATGGTCTCCCTCTATAATTTCCACCTCCACAGTTCCCGAGCTGCAGCACTGCAATTAAAATCGACAAATTCAGAGAACGCTCTTTACAAGATCCTTACACGTAGTTAGAAATAATAAAAACTTGCCTCTGACAATCCATAGTCTGGCCCAATGGGTGCAGCAGCCTTGTTGTCCTTTGCTTTGAGCAAAACTATGCTCTTACTGCCAAGTTTAGAAGATGGTTTATAAGAATCTGCAGCTTTCAGCTTACAGTAGAATGAGCTAGCTGCTTCCATGACATCACCCTCGTGAAGACCAGGATATTCTCTGAGCAAGATTTCAGCGGTTTTCTTTAACTTCTTTTCTTTCGATTCCATCTTCTTGAGCTCTGCTTCAAGCTGTGAAAATAAAATAACGGTTGTGAGAACAATGATCATATGGCCATTATGTGAGGGGTGGCGGTGGCAAAATTCAAATCCTTTACCTTCAAATACTCAATCGAAGTAAACTGCATCAAGAATGTACATAATGCGTCAACGAAGCCGTCATCCGTGGGAGTCTTATGTTTGGTATAAGCGGCAGTCATGATTTTGACGTATTCTACTGACCCATCCAAGAAGATAGAATTGGCAACTTCGTGGCTTTCCTGTAACTGCAGGGCCATTTCAAGAGCGATGCAACATCCCAAAGAGTACCCCATGATATTATAGGGCCCCTCTGGTTGAATGCTTTTGATTTTATCAACATAGAATGCGGCCAGATCGTTAACAGTATTCAGCGGGGCATCCCGGACACATTGGAGACCGTAGACTTGAACTTGGATTTCTTCCGCCAGGGTCTTCAAGGATGCCACGATGCCTTCGATCGGGTGGACAACAAAAAGATTACGAGGACTTGAGCTGTTGTTCAGCTTCACCATTACTTCTGTAGGCATCAGTTCATTCAGGTAAAGCTGAATCTGGTTGGACACAGAGTCGGAATCCAACGAAGTGGTCTCTTCGGCAGCTTTCGAACATTCGTCGCCGGCCTCGATTTCTTTCACACGACCGAATGTCAAATGGCGAATTTCGTTCATTGATAACACAATGTCATTTTCACGCTCCAAGAGTTGCTTGACTTCGACTCCCATCAGCGAATCCATTCCCAACTCAGCTAACGAGGTGCTTTGGTTCACATGCGAAACATCCTTCATTCCCAGCACCCTGGCGACGCTTTCCACCAAGCTTGTTTTTTTGCCACTTGCGTCTTTTCGGCCACCTTTGTCTGCAAGGACCATGCTTGCAACTGTCGGCTTTGGCTGTAGCAGGAACGTATCAAGCGCCTGAAGACAAGACTGAATGCGCTGAGGCAAAGTTCCGCCGACCACCACGTCATTTCCGCCCATTTGCTCAGAGACCACGCCAACGTCCCCAATTGCTCCCCATTGGATCGCCAAACCCGGAAGACCGTCCTTTTGCCGTCCTTCGCAAACTCGTTCCATGAATGAATTCGCCAGCCCGTAGTTGGATTGTCCAGCGTTTCCTCGTCCACATGAAACACTGGAGAAAACCACGAAGAACTCTAATTCCGGAGCTAGCTTTCGGGTGACCTTGTCCAAGTGAAGCGTCGCGTTGACCTTGGGTTGCGCCACAGCTTGGAAATCGGCAGCAGTCAAGTTCTGAATGAAAGCATCTCTCAAGACCATCGCCAAATTGAAGACACCTCCCACAGGACCTACTCTCTCACTTGTTGCGCGAATCAACTTCTCGGCTCCTTGAAGCTCAGTTACATCAGCTTTAGACAAAACCACATTGACTCCTGCGTTCCTCCAGCGACGAAGGACCACATCTTGGAAGCCGGTGGTAACTCCCGACCGTGAAACAAGAACGAGCCGTCTCGCTCCTCGCTCAATCATCCAATTGCCGAGTTCCAACCCGAAGCCACCCAGGCCACCAACAATAATGTAAGATTTAGCAGGGTCAAAGTATGTACGAGCTATGGCCTTCACTGATGCATTCTCCGTTGCCGACGCTTCATCTCGAACCTTCAATATTACTTTCCCCATGTGTTTCCCGGAAGCCATGAAGCGGAATGCTTCTTCAACTTCCTCATTGGTGAAAACGGAAATCGGCAGGGGTTTGACGCAACCTGTATTGATACCAGAAGCAACTAGTTTGACAACCTCACGCTTGTCGTCCGAGTCCTGGTCAAATAAGGCGTCGAGAAGGATACCATGGAAAGTTATGTTCTTCAAGAATACGGACATGCCTAGAGCGGTATTATTCGAAAGATCAAACTTTCCGATTTCAAGGAAGCGACCGTGTTGAGCTAAACAGCGAACCGAAGCTTGCAGTTGTTCTCCAGCAAGCGAATTGAGGACCATGTCAACACCTCTACCGAGGGTTTTTCGGAGAATGTGTTGCTCAAAGCTGGAATCCCGAGAATTAGCGAAACTTGATTCATCCAGATCGGAGAAGCGAGACATGAGGAAATCTTTCTTGGAAGCAGACCCAACAGTTGTGAATACCTTGCAGTTGTAGCTCAGAGCGATGGAGATTGCAGCCTGGCCAACTCCACCTGATCCACTATGGATGAGGACAGATTCGCCGCGTTTTAGTTTTCCACGAACGACAAGAGCGTAATAAGCAGTAGCATAAGCTACCGGAACGCTGGAAGCATCAGCCAAGCTCCAGTTCTCCGGAACTTCCCACATGAAGGAAGGGTCGGCAATGACGTGAGTGGCCAAGCCTTTTGCTGCAACGCATCCCATTACTCGCTGGCCTCTGGAATTTGTGCCCGCAAATTCTAAGCCCAAAACACAGTCCTGCATCGAAAGGTCTCCAGGTAGAGCGTCCGGTGGCAATTTTCCGGTGGCCAACATAATGTCTCTGAAGTTCAAGGGTGCATAATGTACAGTACACATTTCTTCATTGGGATTCTCCGTGTTTTGAAAGTGCTTCAAAGGGCTTTCGATCCAGTGCAAACTTGACAGGTCTCCTCTAGTCGTGGCATTGATGTAAGCATACTCCATGCTCAACTTTGGAGTAACTTCTCCACTGCATAAGGGAAAGTGATGGTAGCAGCCCCATGCCGCATTATCGTAGACATTCATCAGCAGGTCACGGTCCATTACTTTTGATAGCTCTTCCGATGGCGATTCAAAGTCAAGCGGTGGTCGCGTGGCATCTTTAATGAAATAGCACCGCAGAATATTGCCACCGGGCTCTTGTCTTAAGCAGTTGATCAAGCCAACCAGACCGTTGTCGTCACCGCAAGGGGTATTTGTCAAGTACAAAAGTTCCGATGATTCTCCGTCCGATGCTTTCGTCATTGAGCTTTTAACTTTGTCAACCCAGTTATAGTTCTGATGATGGACCTCCACTAGGTTGAATTTTTGTCTGCTTTGAGCAGCTTGCTTTCGCAAAAGATAGAACTTCCTGCCCAAAGATTCCTTCTGAGCAGTCAATGTATATCCAGCAGGCACCGAAGGAAGGGCAGTTTCAGTCATGTAAAGTACGAACATCCGGTCTTTCAAGGAGCGGGTCACTGTGTCCATAAGATGGAACTCATCGATCAGTACAAAATGGCTGTTAGGGTCGATGTTAAGGGCCGTAGCACTGTCCTTGCTGGCAACCTTGATCCCGTGAGTTTCCAAATGCTTAAGGTACGATACTTGGGCGGTAATCGTCGCAGTTGAGGTGTTTGTCACGTACATTGGTTCTGCCATTACAACTTCGTGAACTTGCTGTACAAGGGAATTCTGGGCATTACAAACGATCTCAGAAATGACGAACTTTAGCGTCTGAGTATTTTCCATTGCAATCTGAGCAAAGAATCGTGCTATCTTTTCTTCAGGCCAGTTGCTTGGGCTAGAGTCAAAGTAAGAAGCGAATGAATATTCTTCAAGCTGTGGAGCTGCTTGAAGAATCGCCTTTTTAGGGGCCATGCTCGCCTTCAGGCCTCGTAGCTCTATACCGGAGCACTTGACGGTATTCAGCTCTGAATAATTATACACAGGTACAACTAAAGGGTCTCCTCGTGTTTCGGAAATCCGCTGGTGGAACGCTTGTGGATTAATGACGATACGCTGGATTCGGGTTGGAAGGTATAAGGCTCTGTTTGGCTTGCTCAAGATGGAAAACTGTAGCATCGTGTCCAAGAAGCTGACCCAGTTGCTGTGCCACTCCAATGTTCCCCATGCCCCTTCATTGTCAACTCGATCGATTCCTCGGAATAGCCCCTGGTACTCATAACCGCGCAGTCTGAGTTCTTTGTACGAGTCGCTTTTACTCAAGGGAAGATATGTGTGAGATGTTGGGATCCCAGGAAAATCTAACGGCAGCATTTCTTGCTCAATGTCTCCTGAAGGAGATTTGACGTAACCACTGACAGCTACTGACTCGCCTTCAACGACTTCAAACTCTCCAGTCCCCTCAAGAATATTCACACGGAATTTAACGGTTCCTTCTTTTTGAAGAATGGTAGCTCGATGGATGTTGACGTTGTCAAAAACTACTGGGAATGTGTCACACGAGGCTCCTTGAAGTGCAGCAAAGGTTTTCCAAACCAGGTAAAGGTAGCCTGTGGCCGGAAACAGAATCCTTCCGTCAATCTTGTGACCAGCATAAAAAGCGTCGGCTTCCTTTTCGAGGTTGATATTTATCCATGTCTCCCCGCTCCTTGAACCCGCCTGAGAGAAAAGAGAAGCAACAACATATTAACGATTATGCATTAAGTAAAGTGGTATTACATATACAAAAAGGTATACAATTCGAACGAATACTTGCCTGATCAAAAGTAGCAACTTGCCATGTGTCGGTATGGTCCCAGAGAACTAAGGGGCTAAGGCAGGGAGTGCCCAGAGAAACAGGGAAGCTGATTTTCTCGTAAAGGTTCCCAAAGTGAGGGTTGATGCCCGCATTGTACATCTTGCCAACTGAGTTCAAAAAGAACGCAGCGTTGTCTGCGCTGCTTCTGTTCATTAGACCCACATTGATGCAAGTCGAAGCCAAAGATCTTTTCAAAATTGCTTGAAGTAGACCATGTGGAGCTATTTCGACGACAAGTGCGTTTTCAGGAACATGCTGCAAAGCTTCTTGGAATAAGACTGGAGAAATCAGGTTGTTCACATGATAAGCAGCAGAAGAGGTCTTGGCGAGAGCAGAACCCCACTGGCCTTCCGGGATGGAAGAGCTAATCCAACGTTTGCTGCGAGGGATGGCTGTTGTGACGATAGTCTCCAAAGACTCACGCAATTTTGGGGCTGCATCAGCAATGTACCGGCTGTGGAAAGCACACCCACTAGACTTGACCTCTTTCACAAAGATGTTTTCTTCTTGGAGAGTTTTCGCAAATTTTCTGATGGATTCCGGAGGGCCCGCGATGCTGACACTGTCTCTTGCATTGTGGCACGCTGGATAGATGTCCTTGGGCAGGCGGAGTTTAACTTCCTCCCAAGACATGCCCACTGCTGCCATTGCTCCCGGAGAAAGCTTGGATTCCAGGACAGCTTTTCCTCTGGCGTGCGCTGCCAAGATAGTCTGTTCGGCGGTGAAGCAGCCGTCAGCATAAGCACATCCTAATTCCCCGACTGAATGGCCAACAATTCCATCTGGAATAACTCCAACCGAACCGAGCAAGTCGACAATGGCAACTTGGATGGCTGCGATGGAAACGAAAGCGTTCAGGACGTTCTCGAAGGCTTCTTCTGTACCGTTGAGCACCAAGTCCAGAAGATTGATTCCCTTGGGCTGAAGAATTTCAGCAGACTTCAGAAGTGAAGCTTTAAAAGCCTTGAACTGCATCATGTCTCGACCCATTCCGCTCCATTGCGTACCCATTCCCGAAAACACGAACCACGTTGGTGGTTTCGACTTGGAGACTTGCTCAACACTGAGGTCTGTTTTATCGTCGTGAATTACCGCATAGCCGCGGTAGTTGTGACCTGGTATGTCCTCTTTAGCGATTTCTTGCAAGAGTGCCGCCGTTTCATCGTCTCGAGGTCTACTGGAGATTTGACGCAAACCGAATTCGACTGCTTCGTATGTTCTTCCCGAGAAAGGAACAAGGAGCTGCATGTCGTTCGACAAAAATTCTGGATTCTTCTTGGGGTTAGAACGGAGAATTACATGGACATTAGCACCACCAAAGCCGAATGAGTTGATCCCCACAACTCCTCCATTCCATTTTGTATTTTGGTTGACCACTTTCAGTCTACCATCAGTCAGCGCTGGAATGTTTTCGTTCGGTGATTTGAAATGAAGATTTCCAGGTATGACACCCTTCTGCATGGCCAACACCATTTTTGCTAAGCTGCATAATCCTGAAATCGGAAAAAACACGAATTACAAAATGCTGCTGAGGACTTCTAGATTCTTCCCCGTTTTTTGTTTACACTATAACTATGTATAAACACAATATAGATATAAATAAAATCCTTTCATTCCTTAACAATTTTTAGAATCAAGTAAGTCAATTCGAGAGAAGTTCTCTCTCCCATAGAACCACGGATGGATTTTATCTACTTGCTGAGCTATCACCATACCATAACCACTGAATCTCCTTGCATATATTTGGGCTCCGTATACTAGTAGCTATTGTCTTCAGAAGTAATTTCGCAACTTGCCGCTTCACAGCAATTTTTGAAGTTTTGAAGCAATAAAATTTTGCAATTTTGATCGAAAAAGTTGAAAAAGAACCCTACCTGATGCAGGTTCGGAATGACCCATGTTGCTCTTGACGGATCCAATCATAAGCGGGGAGTTCGCATCACGATTTTTGCAAAAGACATCAGCGATGGCGTTAATTTCTTGTGGGTCACCAACTTTAGTTCCCGTGCCATGAGCTTCCACATATGACACTTGGCTGGGGCTAATACCAGCTTCGGAATACACGTCCTCTAACAGTGCCTTCTGAACTTGTCCTGAAGGAAACGTTATTCCTTGTTCTTTGTGGCCGTCAGTGTTGGTCTTCGCATGGACTATAGTTGCATAAGAGCGGCGAGCGACATCCTCTTTTGTGATGTAGACAACTACAGCGGCTTCGCTTCTAACGTAACCGTTCCCAGAAGCATCGAAAGCTTTACACATGCCTTCAGGTGAAAGCATGCTGAGACGGTGAAACTGAAGGGATGAGGTCGGTTTCAGAAGAAGATTCACTCCTCCCACAATGGCTGCTTCGCATTTTCCCGCTCTGATAGCCGATACAGCCTCCTCTAAAGCCAGCAAGCTGGAAGAACAGGCAGTGTCGATAGCGAAACTCGGGCCCTTGAAGTCGAACGTGTAGGAAATTCTGTTTGCAAACATGGCTCGGCAACACCCGGTTAAAGCATAACCGTTAATTTCATCGGGGACTGACGACCATTTCTCATCTGATTCACTGTTAGAACAACCGATGAATACACCAGTATTACTTCCACGAATACTTGTTGGGTTAACGCCTGCAATTTTGAAAAAATAAAATTAATTTCAGTCTGGAGTCTGGACCATCAATAACTGCGCACAAGACCATGTTCATGGTTCATTGCAGAATTTCAGTGCAAAGTGCCAACACACTGAATTCAGTAATGGATTAAAGTGAGATTGCATATATTTCTGTTTACAGTTTATATACTTTGTTGGGGATAACAAAGCAATAACACTGAAGGCAAACATGCAATCTTTTGACAATTCGCTGACTGAGCCCTGAGCACCCATGGGCCTTTATACACATTCGTTATGGGGAGAAAGGTGAAGATTTGCTTACCTGCATCTGTGATGGCTTCGAACGTCAGCTCCAGAAGCATACCTTCAAAAAATGAGATACTCAATTACCTCGACATATAATTACCGACAGTAAATGAAGAAGTTTTGCACTGAATCACAACTTACGCAACTGTGGATCCATCAAATGAGCTTGCTTGGCGTGAACACCAAAGAATTGGGCATCAAACTTGTCCAGGTACTTGAGCTTTCCGGAGCGCGTAGGCAGACCATGGAGGCCAGGAGTCCATCTTCGACCGTCATCTGGACGGAGTAACATAAAAAGACTTTTAGAACAAAACTTCATCAAACTTAAACAATATACATGGAGAAATGTGTTACCAGTAATCATGTCAACACCGTTGAACAAATTGTCATGGAATTCTTGCAAGTTTTCTGATTCCGGTAAACGGCCGGAGATGCCTGCGAGGACGACTTCCTGATACAGAGTTGAGCGCAAGCGCTCATTGTGCAAGTTTTGAATTTTGACATGGTTTGATTCTTCTGTTGATCGATTGACATTCCGGAAGTGGTCAGGGAATTCCACCTCCACCGGAGGAAGAAGTTCGATTTCTGGGAATTTGGCTGGCATTTTGTTGTTGTGTTTTCGATGCGAAGTGAGGAGTAGTTGGAAGGTTCAGTCAGTTTCAGATCAACTGCAAGAAAACAAAAAGTTTTAGTGAGATTTGCAGAGTGCAGACTTTGAATTAATTAGAACATGGTTAAGGGAGGCTACTGGTCGCAATAGGAATATACACATACTCGATAAGGATTAGCACTAACGCGGTTTAGAGTAGGAGATGCTGTTATTTTGATGCTGAGGATCAGCTGTTTGAGACGACAAACGTTTTGGTAGAAGACACTTGGGATTCGGAGGATGTCGAGACAGGAAATGCGACGGAGGTGAGTTGAATTAGGGAGAATCGCTCACTTTACAGTGGGACAGAGGTAGCCCGCTGCCTGGAATGACGTTTGGAATGTAGCAAGATTGTAGTTATACAATAGTTGGCTGACTGAAGGGCTGAGGCTTATACGATGCGGATGACTGACAAACGGACGGAGAAGGAGCAAATGCGATGGACACAGGCGGAGGAGGCGGAGGAAGAAAGGTCGACGTCATGGAAGGAGCCAGCGAAAGATTTGCAAAAATGGACGGGAAAAGGCAAGAACTGCTTGCAAGATGATGTGATGAGGTGAGCATCGTACGATACGGCGACTGTGAAGAGAATTTAGCGGTTTCATCGTACGATTCTCTCCACTCCCACTGACTCTTACAGTCAGTCCGTCTCATTCATCTCACTCATTCACCAGCCTCATTTCTACTGGTTCACCCCACTCTCGTACCACAACAACAAAATGATTGCGCTCATGCTCCAACGAATTCGCAAAAGCGTCAGCTACAAACTAACAATCGCCTTGTATGCCGGAATCTCCATCCATTTAAATCCAGTCTCATCCTTTTCCCGTCACCGGATCTTCGAAAGCACAGCATCGACAAAGTGTCAAATTACTGATTGACATGACCAGTTTATGTACTTGAAACGTTCTTTCCACCTTGGCTAAATTTGTATCATTCATGGAAAGAAAGTCCTCAACACACGACCTGACTCGCAGTGGTTCCCGTGTACAGGGCTTGATACCAAATGTTTTCCGATTTCTAAATCGGCTTATGAAGAATATTTTTTGCAACCCAAACGACCTGCTTAACATGGTCAGGGAACACTACATAAGCTATGTACTTGTGTCAAAGGGTAAAAACGGGGTATGTTAAAATGGGAGAGAGATAGGCTCGTTCTGATTGATGCTTAATGCTTTTAGCGAATTGAAAATAAAAGGAATCAAACTTTCAAAAAATGTCAACTTACATTTTCCCGCTAAATTGAAAGGCCAGCTGTGAGTAGATTTAACACGTTTTCACCAAATGGCACAAATGCACTGCGAAATCTGTATTTTGTTTGTTCACTACCGCCTGACTCTTGTTTCGGTGACAGGACCAAGGTTAGCAGGCAAGAACTGGAGAAGGAATGCCAATGAGGAAAGCGACAAGCTGGAACTTTATGGAGGAGACCCGGGCTCGCTTGGGTATTTTCCTTGAACTGCAACAGTGGATTGCATCAAAAGACGTAAGTAAGGGCAAGGTAGTTGCGGTTTGCAATTCACAAGGTTAAAGGATTCATACGGAGAGACACACGTTCTTGGCCATCTGACTCTAGAGGACGAGCCACCAAAACCCCCAACCGCTGTAGCTTCAACGCTGATCATTTGTTGTGGCGCTAAATGTTGCTGAAGCGTACTTGACTTGTGTTTGCTGCGAGTCGGACACCCCCGTTGAGGAGCTATCAACTTGACCACCCCATTATCCTGTCCCTGTCACGAGCTCTGCTGATGCCTCCTTGTCCGGAGCTTCAGCATTCGTCAAGAACCAACTTACAGCAGATTTGCCTTGATCAATTTAATCTCCACTACCACAACATCCAAGATTGCATGATATTCGTACGACCTCGAGGTTGAGACAATTCCGTCCAATCCGAAGCGTCCGCCATGTCGAAAGTTTGCAGCTGTCATCAGGAGCAAGCATCGCATCACATTCATAGCATACCTTTTGGCGAGATCCAGCAAAAGTTGATAAAAACTGGCAGTCGACTCACGAGTTGGACTTTTAAGCAAACCTGTAGCCAATTTCAATGGCAATCCAACAATTATTACCATGTATGAGAATCACGCATCTTTTCCTCCCAACCGTTTCACTTCTTTCTTCCAAGTATTTGCATCTTGATCTTCTTCGCAGTATTTTACACATATTTCATGTCTACATTACTTTGATGGAGATCACGTCCTTGACTCTCTCACACCAGTTTACAAGTTGTGTTTTCTCAAGATCGCTGACTGGATCCCAACAATCCGCAGGTGCAGGTCCCGCCCGATAGCTTCCAACTCCTACTTTCACGCGTCATCAAAAATCATGTTCTCTTGGTGGCTATATTCCACGTACATACTTGATACACACATGCAAAAATTAGCTGATTCCGATTTCGGTAAGTCTGTGTAAGGCTTTGAACTTGATTGAGATCATGAAGGTTAAAGAGAAGATGAGGAGCTGTATCATTTGCACTCTTGGTGCTTTGGAATGTGTGTCTGATTAGCCATTCTCAGCATCAGCTCATTAATTTAAAAAGTACATAATTTGGAGAGCTCAATTACACATGCAATGTATCAAGGAAGCTTCGTTTTGACTAATGGGGTTACATACACGTCCTACCTGTGATTCAGGTCTCGTTCCGAGCTCCCGTCTCATCCTGAATCAACAACGTTCTCATGAAGTCGCACAAGTTTCCCACCAATTCATTAATTGATCTTGGACCTTTGTTTGCGAAACTGAAATTTGCTAATAATGAGATTCAACCAAACATTTCAAGATTGTTTCCTACTCTCTGAAACCCAAGTGTTTGGTTGGCGGCGGGAATCAAGAGCGGCGATCAAAGCTGCAAGATGCATGCAAGCGTTAAACTGGCTATGTGCCGTCCGTAGTCCGTACTGCTGTTTAATTGCTTTCACTCGTATTGCCAATAGCAATAGCATCTCGCCCATAAAGGTTCATCATAAACCAAAAGGGAGCATCAGCTGAAAACAAGCTCTTTATCGAAATGCTGTTGCCACAGTTGGTTTGCAAAAAGTGTTTTCAGTTCAGCTCGTGTCTCCAACAGCAGGCGAAAGCTCCATCTTCTGGTTGCGAGTTGAACGCACATTTCGGGAATTAGCTCTCCTTGGAGTTCAATTGCAATATACATTTGTACTCGAGTATGGCATTGATAAATTCCTGTTGGTAACAACATTTTCAGCACCTACGATCAATTTAAATCAACACCAGCAGCCGACCAAAGATGTCTACCAATCGGCAAAACTGTTAGACTGGGCACTGGGCACAAGACATTTACTTTAGGATTATTGGATCCAGTACCAAGAACGCATCCATCAAGTGGAATGGCGGTGGACATTTTTGGAATCGAGAGGGAACTGGACGTCGCTGCGGGTTTTTTTTCACCGATCGATTGGTTACTTTGGTTAATACATGTTAATATTAGTCTGATGAACTGCTTGCGGCCAGCAAACCAAAATGCTACGAGCTTATGATCAGTTGATAAACCCCTGATTCCTTGAATTCCAGCTGTTTAATTAGATTCCATTCATTCCATAAAGTCGCGAATGTTTGATGTATCTACTATTGACACTTTCCATGGTTCCTCACTTCGCCTGTAGAATAGTTACTGCAGCTATGAGCTCTGGATTTAAATTTGGCTTCGAATAATCGGTACAAAAACAGTGTGACTGAAAGCTCGCTCAGCTTCTGCTAGCTCCCTGGCCTGACATAAGAATCCAATTCAAGATCAAAGAAGCGATATGAACGTCGATCATTAACTATTACAATATCTGACGAGGTAGTTTCTTCAAGGCCGAATGTGCAGAAATGAACCTTACGATGGAAACACTGCAACTTGAACGTGTCTTATGATTGAAATTCTTTCTCTATGCCGTTCCATGTGAACCTAAATCGGCCTGCTGCCATCATGTTCCCCAAAAGTCAGTCATGATTTAAGACATAAGATCAACTTTGATTGCACTTTGAAGTTTGAATAGACGAGCCGAGACAGGGCGCTTATCGCCTTGGCCAATGTCGAGGTGGGCAACATACTTTCCCCAGTTGATAACGTTGATGACTAACATGGCGTTCTTTATCGTTTTCGCTACTGCAAGTACATATATTAAGTGTATTATAAACATGTATATATATGCAAGTTGGAGGTATGTCACGGAAATTGCCGCTCTTGGTCGCAATAACGGAATTTAGCCAGAAACATATCGACATTTGATGGAGCGTATAATTGGCGAATAATCAGACCAGCACAAAGTAAATGATGTTTTGTATCGAAATGTTCAAATGCTGAAGCACTGTGCATCAGTTGTCTGAAAAGCAGCTCTTGAGTCAGTTATGTTTGTAGTCAAGTCAAGTGGAAGCTATTCTGCTTCTGCTTATATTCATCCGGGTTCTCTGCAGTTATGTGATGACACAAATAACATTTTTTATCTCATAATGTGGTGTTCAAGTCAGGAGAATATCCATCTTTTTATACAAGACGACACGTTGTTCTGACGGTTAAATTCGCCACAGATTGACAACTGCCGATATTTACCACGCAGAACCGTTTTTTGATGCTCAGCTCTCTAGATGATCGAGGGATGGAAACGTCAAACATGACATTATGTGGTTCCGGTAAACTGAGTTCCACTCACATTCCACCATATTGAGAAGACAGCAAAAAGTTTTATACGTGTTTGATGCCAATTTTGTCAGTGTGACCGACTAGCCTTCATTATTACTCACGAGGAGGTAAGGGTAAATTTCCGAAATTATCGGAGGATGTATCTCCTAACCATAATGTGTGCGTTTTTTGCATAACCTAAAAACAAGAGCAGCTAAACTTGGACTTCTCTTTGGGCCTTGTGTCGGATATATAAAAGCAAGGTTGAGCTCAGCACTTCATTTCAGATCCTCGGCGACCATGAAATAGTCACAAGGCTGGTTTGTGGAGTTGTCAAGTGCTCAAGGAATCAATACAGCTAACAGTGAATTTGGTGGCAGTTTTCTCTTCAAGCGCCAACTTAAGTTTGTGTTTCAACTATGACTCTGAAGAAAGCTTCGATAGGCATCGCCGTCCTGGGGATCCTCATATCGGCGACATATTGCAATTCCTCCAGTATATTGAGCATTGTGAACCCAAAGCAACAAAGTACCTCCAGCCGCCAGTTGCGGGAGCAAGCAGGACAAACTCCAGATCTGCTCAAGTTCTTCCAGCGTCAAATGCACCATTCTAATGTGTTGCCCCGAGGATTCGGAAAGTAAGCAAACGCCACTTCAGTTGCTTATTTGGACGCTGTAAATTTTGAGATGGTGACATGAACGTGTTAATCTTTTCCAGGAATACAACACTCCAAAGGTCGGACGAATATGCAAGGCAATTCGGTGGCGGGTGGGGAGGTGGTTGGGGGGGAGGCAGCGGTTGGGGGTGGCCAGCGACATCAAATAACGCAGATTTGTACAGCTTGCTTGCTGGACTTGCCTTCCTGACAACCCTCTTTGCTGCTTTGTATGGCTTGTTCAACTCAACAGGCTCCGTGACCGTGATAAACGGTAAGTTAACAACATATCAAATAAACGCCATCCAACCAAAGTCTACAAATTGACAATTTTGACCTGTCTTGATTCATATAGCAACTGGACGAAGGAGGAAGAGAGGAGCTGACAACTTCAATTTGGATGGTGGGCTAGGATTTGTGGACATTCTGAAGAGCGTAGGCATAGCGCTCGATAGTCCCTGGTGGAACCAAAACTCCGAAGCGGACTCATCCAGAGTAGTTCCTTTCTCCTTGATCTAAGTGTCAAAAGTCGAAGCAAGTGAGTTGGCTACACCTTCACCGAGGGCTTCAGTTCAACCATGAACTCATTCACAACAGACTACAAGGACTACTGCCGCTTGTGTCCGTATTTATTTCATTTCACTATTTATTTTTGACTTGTGTAAGATATTAAGCTGCAATAAATAATACACACGTAGCTCTGCTCACCAACTGACCATTGAATTGTATTAATGCATCATTACACACTATGAAATACGTTTTGTGCATAATCTTCAATCGGAGTAACCACAGCTCGTCAAATCTGAAGAACGACATATTCATTGTTCAACAACTTCAAGTCTTGCCCTACGATTCAATGGCATCGCAGCTCTGCAGGACCTCCATGTAGCAACTCTGTAACTTTTAGCTTCAAGTCGCAAGGCCTCTAACAGCAACAACAACTGAAGACCAGACTGAATGTCCTTGGAATCCATTCGCTAGTTGCAAGCTGGACATGCAATTGTGCCCTATGAGAAATACTGAAGAAATACCGACATCTTCCATGAACTTCAAACTTCCGTAATAGTATTTATCACTAACAATGTGTTTTATAGCTCAAGACTTTATTCACCTCTACGTAATGAACGCATAGGGCATACGTAATCAGTTTCGTGGAGCCGAAGTGATTCGTTATTTAATGGATTTAAATGTCCCAAAGAGAAAATTCTTCTGTCCATCACGGCATATTAATTGTTCTCTAGCATGGCGAAAAAAGTGTGTAACTAATTGAGTAACTTGACCGTCGTAAATATATTGTTTATATACATGTATGTACGTGTCCTGTATTTGGCTGCATTTATATACATATGCTCAAAACCGATTGCTGGTGAGAAAAACGTTCAGATGAATTGCTATTGGGCGGTAATTAATAATTAACATGGTACAATTTCCAGCGTTTTAAATGTCAAATGGGAACAATCACGACATGGGAATTAAAACCTCCAGTTTGAGTGTTGCAAATGTTTCGTTTGCGGCTGGAGTGCAATATGATGGGTCTTGGAGACGGAATTTCGTAAACTTGACAAGTTGTGGGCGTGGGGAATACCAGCGTCAAGTTAAGTTGCATAGAGTGTCAACAAACCTTGCGGTTTAGCAATAGCGGACGAGACAATTAATCTTTATAAATTGGCGTCAAGCTGGCCAAAAAGCTTTACCACAAAACACAATGATTTTCTACAAGTCAACGCGAAAGTTTGTAAGTTTGTCATAGTAGTCGCCAGTCGCTAGTTGACTAGAGCAGGAGAAACCGAGTCGCCGTTCCGCCGGAAGTATCCAAATTACAAGTGTCACGCGTTTGTTTCTTGTTTCGAGGAATTTGGAAAATACATCACATCGTATAATAAGTTCAAAGGACGAAACTTGGAACTCGAGCATTGACTTCAGACTCCGAGCAGGTATCGTGCGCTTTCACTCAAGATTTTTCAAAGATACGGAGCCAGCACATGCAAACTCCTACTTTTCGCCTTTTCGCTACTTAAAATGCACATCCGAATTGCCGTTGAACTTGGTCCTTGAACCAGACCAGGAGGGAGCAGTGCTTGTAGATTTTGAGATACGTCAAAAACTGACTCCTAGTTTCTGCAGAAACATTCTCAGCCATAGTGAAAAGGGTAACGTTCTTTTCTTCATTCAATGGTCACAGCTTTGACGCAGTTTTGCTAAGGAAATGGTCAATAGTTTTTGAAAAGTACTGAATACAGTAGACGAGGGCAAGTGCTGGTCGGTCGGAAGAAATTCCGGTCAGTTTTGTTTTCCAACAGTGGAATACAGCATAAAAGGTGGCTCATGAACGGCTCGCTCAAGTTATCAGCTTCTTCGCTAATTGTAAGTTAATGGTTCTCAAAAGTCATTTAAGCGTCAACTCAATCCCATTGTCAACATGTTAACACTGGGAGTTACAAATCATTGCCTATTGCTTAAAGATTAGTTTACTTTCTTTGCTTTGTAGCCTGCGCCCGACAATGGAGCGCTGATTAGTAGGTATCGACAATTAGCTGAAATAAGTAATGACACCATAGGTTCGAGGACTTTTTGAGACTTGAACAGTATATTTAGGAGGACAGAAATAATAAAGGAGCGTTTGAATGGATGG
Organism: Sphaeridia pumilis; assembly: GCA_034698345.1. NCBI lineage: Eukaryota > Metazoa > Arthropoda > Collembola > Symphypleona > Sminthurididae > Sphaeridia > Sphaeridia pumilis. Next base: position 11,811 of record JAQGBJ010000840.1, on the reverse strand, counting down.
ATGAAAGTTGCCAAAATTAATTGACTTGATGGTTGATTGGATTATTGGTTGAAGGTATCGAGGGGAGAGGGCGTGAGGGTTGGGAATTGTGGGAATGAAGTTGACAGTAGTGGCAATAAGCCTGTGGAACTTTCTGACTAATGGAGACTCGTAGGGATGAGAGTGGTGAGAGGATCTTGTTGAGCTTTTGAGGCTGAGATGGTGCAAAGGGAAGTAAGTAGGAAGGGCAAGGAACATGTGGCTCTTGGAAATGGACTCTTGGCTTGACCATTCATCAATAAGTGCATTGCAGTTTGTCGGATGCAAAGAAGAGATGCATGTATCGCATGCCTTTGGTGAAGCTTGACGACGAGGGGCTAAATTTTGTAGGTTACAGGCACAGGTAGGTTACAGGTAGAAAGGGAAGCCGCAGAGAAGAGGAGGAGAGCTCATTACCAAAGGTTTTAGCAAGGCAACAAGTCAATTGTGTGTAAGGTAGCTTTCTGCCAAGGAATCCTTCAGCATCATTTCCATCTCATGTCCAAAACTCTCCCAACCACCTGTTTTCCCTCTACGGCCGACAGGTAAGAACCTAAGAGGAGGACTCGGCTCCTTCTCTTCCACTTTATTCTCAGTTAGCCACCCTTGTACAGCCAACGTGCTTCTCACACTCTTATACTCAACAATAACTTCTCACCAAACAGCAGTCAGTTGTGTTCAAACTGTGTCCCGATTACGGCATTCAGTCCAACTGCGTCACGTACCAACGACACAGTCCACCATTGTCCTTCCAGTCACTCAACAACAAAATCAAATACATCTGCCGTGTCTCCACTTCACCAGTTCACCTTTCCACCTCTTCTTTCCAAACTTCAAAACCAAAAATCTCCTACCTTCCAGAGGTAAGCCCTGTTCCGTTAAGAAATTAGAGAAAATTGTGTCATAACCCTTCCAACCGGCATGCTCCGCATTTATCAGAATTTTCATGCGCTTCCCGTATCGTATCTGTAATCCACTATTTACTCCCGTAAACAGTGTTACGTTCTAAATAGACGAGAACAAGAAACGCAATTCTACTTCACATGATTTGGAAAGGACCGCAAGTTGATTTGGATGTTTTGTTTGACAAATTGCAGTTGACCTTTGACGGCCTGGATGGGGAAATGAACAAGTGGGGACTTACGAAGAAGAGCGGGTAAAAGTGACGTGAGAGTGAGTGCGTTCTACGGAAGAAAGCATGTCGCTTGTTCGTGAACCCCGCAAGGGGCAAAACAAGTTCAATGTTGCTGAATTTCACGAGGAAAACTCCAACCACCACGAGAACGATTTGAACGGAGGAATAACAAACAGGAATTACGAAGGTGACGAGGAAAGTGGGCAGAACGAAAGAAATGCTGCCAAGCTCAAGAATACCAGTAATGGATCAGGTCGCAAAAGAAGCTTTGGCGCTGTCGCCTACAACAAGGATTCTGCCATGATATCCTCCAGCTTTCAAACGCCAATTTCAGGAAATGTTCCTCGTAAGACTTTTTGGGAGTCATTTTCGCTGCTTCTATGGAAGAATTTCAAGTTGAGGACCCGGCATTGGTTCATCACTTTGCTCGAGCTCATTCTGCCAACGATATTTACACTCTGCATTGTGTATATGAAGTCTCTTACCCCGCAAGTCCCGCCCGTCCAAGCAGATCTGGATTACCGCTCCACCGAATTGACCGACAGGGTAAGTCAAACTCATTTCTTTCCAGCGACATTACGTTCCTACCAGTTGCAACATTGCACTTCCTCTAAAACCGATTGTAACCCGACAAGCTCAAGTTTAGCGAAGGGAACCCCACGTGCTCACTTTCTCAATGTTTGATCCCTCCTTCCCAGTACTTCCAGAATGTTGCTTACAAATGGGCGAGCGAGGGTCATCAAATTATTTTAGAACCTTTAAATATTAGCAGCTCGAGCTGCATAGTTTTTCGATTTTCTGTGATGGAGCAAATGCACCTGCGAGATTCCCCATAAAGAGCAAAAGACATTCATGGGCATTTTAGAGATGCGATTGCTCATTTGATGCAGTTAGGTCAGTAAGTAAAAGTGGGATAACGCATACATCAAGAGTAAATACTGTAGATACGGAGCCAGACTAACTTGATGATTAATCTCATTTCATCAAGACAACTAACTCACCAGAAGTTTGTATGCTCGCGTGTCTCCGTCGACTTTCTTAAAAGCGCTTGAGCGAATCCGGCCATAACATAAGGGCCGCTATTGCCGCTCTTTCTTCACATCCGCATGGCCAAGGTACATACATTATGTACTTCAACTGAACGTAGCCGATCTACAAATCTAAATTGCCATTCTCTCACTTTCATTTATGTAACCGGTAGGAAGAAAACGAGATTTCCGTACGGACAACATATTTTACTTTAAAAAATAAAACAAAGACAACATTTTAGACCCACATTACGTACGAGAGCATCAAACTTCCGAAAACTCGAGCTGATTCCGCAGTCATTGTTTGATTCAACAGATTTCCAGTTCGTTTATTCCTGGGGTGGGGGAGTTAAAGATGCAGGCAAATTCATTCCTTTCTAATAATGCACCTGATACCTTGACGAAGAATCTTGATTCATCACATATGAGAGACATCCAAAGGAAAGAACGTTATAAAAACTTGGTTAAAGTGTGCGTAAAGTTTTAGATTTGATCCTGAGGTGTTAAGCTAAAAAGGGTTGGAGGACTGAGCCCAATCAGACTTGATTCCTAGTTTTGATGGACGAAACTACATGTAAATGGCAATTGGGTGGAATTTGTTCATGAAACTAGCTGCACTGTGCGGGAGATGACATGAATTATCTTACTATCAACGTTTATCAAGGTGCATCGAAAAGAATAGCGGTCAAGTCAAGGCAAGTGGGATTTTGCAGGGACAGTAGTGAACGAAACCATTAGTTTTGACGCGCGAAGCACAATCAAGACGTGACTATTTACTAAAAGCAGAAACTTCATCAAAACAACTTTTTTCGCAGCAAGGGCAAATGCATGTGGTGTAGTGCTAGCAAATAGTGAACCATTAAGCTTGAAATAATCGGCCTTTTATATCAACCTACGGTATATTATCAAGCTGCATATTGTAGTTAACCAGAGAACTTGAATCAATCCGACAGCATTACTTTTCTCGAACATATTGATATGAATGATAACCTTTAGAGCACGTTTGTTTCAGTTTTTCTCAAATGCGCAGCTACCGCTTGTTGGCCCATGAACAGTAATGAAACAATTTCCTTGCTTTTCAGAATCTCATCAAACAAATCAAGGACTGGCACAAGGCAAAGAATGCGGGAACGCAAGCGATTCTTGCTTATGCACCACAGAACGCTCTGGTTGATGAAATCATGGCTTCATTCAACGAGTCAATTTTCCAAATTGGAAAGAAGTACCGGCAGCCACTGAAACATAGTAAGCGATCAAATTTTTCTGTTTGTACTTACGGAGCATTTTCGTTTGATTGTTTCCCGGTTTTGAGAATGTTTCTTGCGCTATCAGATATTTTTTGGTCAGCCTGTGCACAAAAAAATGAGAGATATTTAATGGCATAGGAATGTCTGGACTGGAGTTACCATGACTGCAATTCGACGAACATTTCCCCAATGCCAAAGTCTGCAGTCAGGGAGAGTACAAGGTATTGTTTGATAAGGAAGAGTAGTTAATAATGAAGGTTAGGCAGAGAACATGGAAAATTGGCAAAGGTAAACGCAGTCGAGAAGTTTCATCCTGGTATCACAGAAACACGAAGAATCATACCAAGTAAAGATTCTGCAGATGCTCTGTAAATGCCGCAGCCGTGGTTTCATGTCGAACAGAAATCTTGCAAAAACTGGAACTCTCGTGTTTTGCTTTGGTGAAGGTCAAAGATCACGGTCAGTTTTTTTGCATCCCCTTGCTCATGGAGACAATCAAAGGGGAATGAAGGCTGCGTTTATGACCAGATACATAGATTTTTGCACGGAAAACTCGGACATACTCTGAGCGGTTAGCTCATCTGATAATTGCCAAGTCAAAGTCGGTTCTTGAAGTATTTGTCGATTTCGTCAATGAGCGTCTAAAGCTAATTTGAAGCTTACACTCTTAGGTTGACATGATGTCGGAGCATGTGTTTCCGCGATGTTGACAGCAAAAGTTGATTTGGTTGGGGAAAAGTGACAAGCTTAGGGAAGGGAATAGAAAATAGAAAGAAGTGAGACTGTTAATTGATGGTGAGCGTCCAAGTTGTTTGTGAGCTTGATGAGACGAGGACGTCAGAAAGATGGACATGATCAATGACAGTGGGATTCAAGGATGCAATATTAGTAATATTCAAGTTGAACCAGAGGAGCATTATTTGCTCGCGGCAGTTACAAGCATGATTTCCATGAAACAAGTATTCGCTGACCTTGTCAGTTTATTGCATACTGTGTATATTACATGTTTTTTCCAATAAACTTAAAATTGTTAAGGATTGCATGAGATGATCCTCATGGCTCAACCAGGTTGTATCCCTGACATGCATGGTCAGTCCGATTGCGTTATCAAGAAACGCTTCTCATCACCTTGGATTCATGTCCACACATGCAAGCATGAGCGGAGTATGTAGTATGTAGCATAGCATAGCTTTGATCATAATTCAACTACGTTAGAACATTGTCGTTCACCACACAAATTTTGCTCAAGCTGCCGATAAAAAGCTAAAAGATCAACACTTTCCCATCATTCAAGTGCTCACTTCCAACTTTATTACTGCCGTTAAGGAGCAAGACCTTGTTTTTGATATACACTCGAGACTCAAACTTGTGTCGGTATTTAAACCTGTGAGCGCAGCTACATGAGCTACAGCTAGACAAAATTGGGAAATTCACATTTCGACAGAGTTTTCGTGGGAAATGATGGCCTTTGATTCGCATCATCAGTCCAACTCGATTGCTGGTGTAAGAGAGTACAAGTCCAGCTGTAATTAACACCGTTAGCGAACTATACAGCCTTTGGTTAGGACGAACATCCTCCTCAAAGGTGTTATGGTTCGTTTCAAACCCCGTCTAGAAATGGCAAGAATTTATTCAATCCCAACAAGGCGTGCTAGAGAAAAGGATTTCGAACAAGAACAAATAATTTTCTCCAGGGTTTAGGGGGGGATAGAATATGCACAAACGCCCTTTACGCCTTAACACAAAACTTTAAAATGCTTAACTGCGAAAAAACAATTTCCTGGATGAGAAATCCTGAAAGATTTACAAGGTCGTTTTTTCCAATTCACATAACATGTGGAACAAGACGTAAGTTACGTAACATAAAAGGGGCTCTCGTGGAAACACCTTCCCATATAATCAACTTAATCTACTTTCACCTGCAGCCTGAGAGATTGTGGCTTCTTTCAAATCTTTGAAAAGGATCTGAACTATAACTGTTCAGATATCCAGTCTGAAGTCTGAAGATAACCATTCCTGTGTCAGCGGTCAGTGTTATATGCTTACTCAACAAATTACGCGAAATTGTTTGCAGGCCTCAGTAAAAGCTCAACGAAAACACTACTGGGTTCATACGATAATAGAAGGAATCCACGATTTCGAAGTTGGACTCTATGTACCAAAAAAGCTCCTCAACGTCTTCCAAGTACCCAAAGAATAACTTAAAATCCGAGATGTAATGTGTCTTGCGCTTCAAGGAAAAAGTTACCCCGTTCAAAGTAGCGATGTCAAGGTACAAGCGTCATTAGGGATTCTTAGAACATATCTTGTTAGTTAGTTTTGAGGGAATTTTTATAGGCTTATTCCACCGAAGTGCAAGACGCATACTTAAAGCCACATGACGTTGCAAAGATTCGAAATAGTAAATCATACGTCTTTTTATACGTCACTGCCCGATGTGGTACACGTCTAAGGCGAAAGGCGATTCTGTACCTTTAAGAAATTACTACATAAACTTGATCAACAGGTTTAGCCATTTGGTGTCCTTGCAGTTTTGCTTGGTGTACTGGGAGGACCTCTCCACTTTTTAAACAACTGATTAATGTTTAGACGATTAGCAGCACACACTTGTTTCCTTGTACCTAAACACATGTTTTACTTTTATGTTGCAGTGCAAAAAGGCTTCCAGTCGGAAGAAGAAATCCAAGAATTTAACGCCAAGCAAGGTCTGTACAGAAGAGAAAATGAGACGAAACAAATCTTGCGCGCTGCCATCATTTTCCAGGAGGGTTTCACCCAAGGGCTCCCTGGATCAAGCCAATACGAATACAAAATTCGTATGGTCGACAGAGACTACAAGACAGGAGAAATCTATGAAGACCCGGACAAGAAGCAACCCGGTCCCAATACAAGTATGGCATCGTGCATTCTTATTTTTGATCAATTCAACATGAGGAGCGCCTAACTGACATCCTCAAATTTACAGAAAATGCTGCCAAAGGCTACCAAGAAGGTGGATTCGCTTCATTGCAAATTTACTTGGACAAAGCAATCACAAAAGCGCTAACAAATCATTCTGTGGAGTATACCGTGAGTTACCTTAATACCGGGAATTGGACGCTTTAAGACGAATCAGCTGAAATATAACCATGAATTAATTTAATGTAATCTATACCGGCAATACTTTTCAGGTTTCACTGCAAGGCTTTCCTTACCCGCCGTACAAAACCGAACTTGGATTTAGCAAAATCTTCCTCCTTCTCCTCCCCTGGTTTACCGTTTTTGGATTCGTATTTATCGTGCCATCGATTCTGCGTCGCACTGTTGCGGAAAAGGAGAGCGGAATTAAAGTAAGTGCCGGTCAACTGCAACTCATCGATCTGTAGGAATGAATTACGTAGAATCCGCTGACTTCATTGATCTTGTATTATAGGAGCTCATGAAGATTATGAGTTTGGAAAGCTACATGCATTGGATCGGATGGTTTGTAGATTCGATCGCAGTTCTGATACTCCCCGTAACCATCGTCGTGGTCCTCCTCTTCACACGCATCAAAGAAGACACCGAGGCCTTCATTGAATATTCAGACCCATCCTTGTGGTGGGTTGCCATTTTCCTGTATATTCTGGCAGCCGTGTCTTTCTTGTTCTTCATGTCCACCTTGTTCCAGAAAGGTATAGCAGACCTTGGACAATGTTTCATATTTGGAAAAGAAATGTACTAATAATGTTCTTACGCTCATTTTAGCAACAATGGCAATCTCGGTGGGAACGGTGTTCTGGATAATTTCTTACCTTGCCTTGGCCATAGTAATGGACAGACGCTACCTTCGATTGTCACTAGCACAGAAGATGAGTGCGTGTCTCCTACCCAACATGGGTTTCCATTGGGCCATAACGCTCATGTATTCTTTTGAAACAAAAGGTCTGAAATTGCATTATGTTTGTTCATGTCCAAATATCTAACTTGAAAGGATTTTGACGCTGAAATTTATTTGTCAGGCTTGGGCGCAAAATGGAGCAACGTTAATCAGCCACTCACATCTCTAGACGATTTCACAGTCCTTCATGTCCTGATCATGCTTCTTGTCGACACTGTCATCTACATGTGCCTCACATTGTATTTGGAAAATGTATTTCCATCAAAGTATGGAGTCTCCAAGCCCTGGAACTACATCTTCAAGGTACTGGCCATCAACATATTACATCTCTACATTTGTGTATTTAACCAGGAATAACCAGCTCAATTTTTCTTGTTTCGGTTCCGCAGCCTTCGTTTTGGCGCAAAAATGTTGGCGTGGACTACTCTGAAGAAATGAAGGCTCCAGATATGAAGACTCCTCTTCCCAAGGGGTTCGAAACCGAACCCATTCACACTCGACCCAAGGTTCAGATCGTTAATCTCAAGAAAGCTTTCGGACCCAAGAAAAACAGGAAAGTAGCAGTACATGATCTAAGTCTCAACATGTATCAAGGCCAAATCACTGTACTTTTGGGATGCAATGGTGCCGGTAAAAGCACAACTATTTCGATGCTGACAGGTACGTTGTAGATGTAGATAACGAGCTAATAGTGGTGGAAGAACAAATAATCCAATCTGATTTGCACTTTGTACTTTTAGGATTATTCGGACCTTCTGCTGGTACAGCCAAAATCAATGGCTTGGATATTCGGAAAGACATGGATGCAATTAGAACTCAGCTAGGATATTGTCCTCAAGACAATATTTTGTTCCCAAATCTGACAGTCAGAGAAAATTTGTACTTTTTCGGGAGGGTAAGCTCATTGATAAGCCCCAATGCCACCCGTTTTTGTTTCTTGACACAATGCATAATAAGAAAATTATTTCGCATTCCACAGCTGAAGGGTATGCCTGAGAATGAAGTGAAAGCAGATATCAAATACCTCGTAAGCAAACTTGGACTCGCTGAAAAGTCATCCAGTCTTGCCGGGTCTTTGTCGGGGGGACAAAAACGCAAACTGTGTCTTGGAATGTCCTTAGTTGGAGGTTCTCAGGTAAACTTTATCCTTCAAAGAGCGTCTGCTGTAAAAACAACAGAACTGAAAAGACTTTAAAATTAATTTGTGTTCCTGCAGTTTGTCATCATGGACGAACCGACAGCCGGGATGGACCCAGAGGCCCGACGAGGTATCTGGGATCTTTTGCTGGTACGTTAATGTTTGGCTAAGGCTTTAACTAGTTCAATGAGAAAACTATATTGATGGTTTGGAAACTTTACAGGAGGTCAGAAGAAATAGAACGATGCTTCTAACAACACATTTCATGGAAGAGGCGGATATACTGGGAGACCGTATCGCGATCATGTCTTCGGGTCGCTTGCATTGCTCTGGATCGCCATTGTTCCTCAAGCGATATTATGGTGAATTTTTGCACTTTTAGAACTCAAACAATAACGCTAGTAATGGGATTGCAACAAATGTCTTTGCTGAGCAGGAAGTGGATCTACGTTGAAGATGAGCGTCTACGCCCCTCCCAAATCTAACTGTGATAAAATATTTGAGCTTGTACGGAAGTATGCGCCTGAAGCGTTCTGGAAAGATACGATTAGCGAACTCAATCAAAACGATGTTTGCGATATCTCCATCGTCCTACCGAGAGTCAATGGAATTAACGACACTTCCAAGTTTCCAGACATGTTTGCGGAACTCTCCGAGAAGAAGCAGGATCTTGGAATCATTGATATCGGTTTGCCTTTGACAACCATGGACGACGTTTTTGCCAAGTAAGCAGCAGCGAGCACAATGCAATTAGATGTTCAAAATAATGTTTGTAATCAAAATTGACCCTCACAGAGTCGATGAAGAAACTAGAAAGAGTCAGGACACGAAAGATAACTCGAAAGACACAAAATTGTCCAATTTGGACTTCGGAAGTCAGCCGAATGACATCCAAAAATTAACTGGCAGTACTCTTCAAGTACAACATTTCAAAGGTCTCTTCAAGAAGCGGCTGATTTACACTCAACGAAAGAAAGTGTTGTTCTCGGTTCAGGTAAGTAAATTTGTTGTAAGTAACTTTGCTTGATGGACATTGGTAATGACGTCAGAATCCCTCCATTGCAGCTCTTACTACCATTTCTGCTTGTTGTTGGAATCGTCAACATATTCAACTGGGTTAACGCACCAAACCAGCCAAGTCCTCCTTTGCGAATCGACATGAATCCCTACAAGTTTCCAAAAATGGTCTACAGAGTGGAGGAAGGAGTGGGTAAAACATAACGTTGTGAGCGAATTATGAGATTGGGTGATCAAACTAATTCGGTTCTTTATCCGATGACTTGTAGATGGAAGAATTGGGCGGCATATACGAAAAGTTAATTCGAGACCAACCAGCAGCTATTGGGGCTCAAGTGTTCCAAGCCAACTCGTCCATGTCCCTCGAGGAGTACTTGCTTCTTAAAGGAAGGGAAGATGAAACGGAGTACAGAGAGCGCTACGTCGCTGCCGCTGACTTCAAACCGAACGCCATAAAAGCCATGTTCCAAACGCTGCCGAATCATGCCAGTCCTCTTTCCATCAACCTCATTTCCAACGCGTTCTTAAGATTCTTATCGAAATCTGCTGATATTACACTGTCCGTTATTAATCATCCGATGAAAAGCGGCCTGAGCTCCCTACTGGATAGCTGTACTCAGAATCCTCGAGGAGAAACTAGCATTCCACTTCTCTTTGTCCTTATCCTTCCCATCGGTTTGGCTACACTCGCTGCTAGCTTCATCGTATTTCCGCTTGAAGAACGACTCTGCCGGGTATGAAATCCCTCATAAGAAAAAATATTCCCATTTTACCTGCAAGTTCTGCTAAACTTACACAAGATCTATTTAGGCTAAACATCTTCAAATGATGACTGGAGTGAACATCTTCACCTTTTGGGCGTCCTCTTTTGTCTGGGACCTTTTAATGGTTATCTTCTTGGCCATCGCAATCGTTATTAGTTTCCCCTTCTTCGAACAGTTCTCAGCGTTTACAACTGGTAGCGCGGCTCGTAAGTACCATCCCGCTTTTGAAGTATTAATCTTTCCAGAGAATTAGTCAATTCAATCCTAATTATGCTGTTTTATTTCTAGCAACTTTCTTCTTGATCATTGTTATCTTCGGAATATCCTCCATTTCCTTCTCCTACATCTTCTCATTGGGCATGAAGTCGGTCCACTCCGGCTTTGCTCTTCTCGTCATCATCCACATTCTTACAGGTCTGACTTTGCAAATTTGATTGCCAGTTTATGTGGCACTGATTTTGACAAGGATTGTGCCTGACTTTGATTTTGTTGCAGGAATCATTTTGGGTCTCGGCGTTCATTTTATGGAGCAGAGTAACTTCTTCTTTGCGGCTGATGTTAGTCGGTGGATTGGACGTGTAATCTCGCCGACTTTTGGAGCAGCTATCAGTTTCATCAGATTCGCGTACAAAGTACACAAGAATGTTCGTTGCAATATGTTAACGGATGAAGTGAAGGACATCGTCTGTAACCCAAATATCACCGACTTTGACTCGACCACAACATCAGATCCAGTAAAAATCGCTCTCTTCAGAGCATGTTGTAAGTGCTAAAACAACTATAATGCTTTGGGATATTTGTGCATGATGATCGTCATTCCTATTTGTATTGTCAGGCGACAATTGCGAGAAAGACCTCAGAGAGGAGTATTCCGTCCAGTGCTTCCAAAAGACAGAATTCCTCATTTGGGATGGCCCTATCGAATCCGAACATGTGTCGTCCACCGAAATATTACCTGGAATCGGTCAAGAACTATTTTACATGCTGGTCATGGCGCTAATCTACCAACTTATCTTGTTCACTCTGGAATACATAAAGACCAACCCAATTCAGCTATTCACAAGAGGAAAATTCCCTGAAGTTAAATGTGACGAAGATGTTGTTGCTGAGCGTAAAAGAGTAGACGAACTTTCACGATCAGGTAAGCTAAACGCTCCATTGCTTTCACCTATAATCAATGTTTCCTTTGCGTTATAACATGATTTTTCATTGCACCAGAACAAACTGACAAGGATGCTATCGTTGTTTCCCATTTGCGAAAGCGCTTCGGTAACTTTGCCGATTTGTCTGACGTTTCATATGGAGTTCACAAGGGGGAATGTTTCGGTCTTCTTGGAGTAAACGGAGCTGGGAAGACTACATTGTTCCAGATGATGACTGGAAATTTGACTCCAACTTCAGGAAATGTGTTTATTGACGACGTTTCTCTCAACGAAAGTGGACGAGCGTACACCACGCAAATTGGATATTGTCCACAATATGACGGTCTCATCGATTGTCTGACTGGAAAGGAAACAGTGGAGTTGTTTGCCAGACTTCGTGGATATCCTGAAGTGGAAGTCCAGCATCAAGCTGAGAAATGGTTGAGCCTCTTGGGCTTGGAGA
>JAQGBJ010000839.1:0-30813 GCA_034698345.1 Sphaeridia pumilis | reverse complement strand
CTTTGTATTTCACCGGTAATGAGATTTCTGTCCTTTCAATCCTTAATTCAAAACAGATACCTTAATAGTTTTTTGCCCATCGTTTGACTCCACAGATCTCCTTTTCATCTCAATCGATCCTTGTAGCCTCCAATACTCAACTTTGGTAGATTCATCCCAGTCCGTGTTGTTGTCAATATTTATCTTCCAAGTCTCTCGAGAGTAGCTCCGCCGGCGAAATTTAATTGGAATATTCAAAATCCGATTGCGGCCTTGCTTAAACAGCATATCCGTATTCTCCATCGACTGGTAATTTCACACAGCAGCAAGTCCTTGTAAATGTTCTGTCTTCATTTAATTCTCAGAGCCGGAATACATTAACATTAGCGGGCTGGCGGCCGCTTTGTTACCTTTGTTACAAAATGTAGATTCGGCAGCTTCCTACCTGTGCTCTCTCTGAGAGGATTCTTGCTAATTTTCATCAAAATCACTGTTCATGTTAGTAATTTGTATTTACTCCATGTAAATACTATTCCCTGTAGGTGACTTCAATCTCGATCACAACTAACGTCTTGATCATTTAACGTTCTTGAGAGGAAGCAGTGCCGACAATTGATCACGATTCAGTATAACTTGTGGTATTCAGGACTTGACGTCTTTATATTCTGAAATTCTTGTACTGTCGCTCTATCAAAGGTTAGGTCACAGAAGTGTATTTGGCAGACAGCCTTTTGACCATTATAGCTTGTGATCAATTAGATTATAATTAGTCACAAAAGCCACCTCAACAATGCTTTGAAAGCTTCTTTTTCTGGTGCCGATGCCGAAACACCACCTGTTTGAATCGGATTCCTTGCTGATGGCTGCTCAAGTCTTGTGAAACTTGTCTCTCGGAATGCCCATTTTAGCTCCTAATTGAAACGTTGGAAGAGTTGGAGCTACGGCAGACAAATTATTATCAGATTACAGGTGGTTCGTCAATCATATATTGCATTCATTATCAGAAGAAAAGGTATGGTCTGAGCTGAAGAATTCTGATGTTTATGATAAACATATGTGTGTGGCAGAAGATGATGAAGGATTCCGAAGAGAGATTCTCCAGAGGACTCAATGGGCCTGGTGCTGCGCGGTATCTGGAATATGCGATCATGATGATCGGCGTTGTTGGTCCTTTGCGTCGACAGTCTGTCCCGTTTGTCCAGGTTGAAGTGTATATAGGAAGGGCACGTTTTTGTATTGTGTTTTCGATAAAAGAAGGGAAGCTTGGTCAATCTGGAAGTCTATTTCCGAAGCAAGTATTCCAGTCCGATGATGCACTTCAAAGGTTACAAAGCGCCACTGCGATGATCACAAGGGGCCAAAGGCTTGTGATGGTGGCTCGCTTTTCAACGGTGGACGTGTCAGTCTGGTATGTTCCGTCTTTATTATTTAAATTGCTACTTACCTCCTTCCAGACATTATTAATTCCTTTGGTTTTTTGCAGCTAATAGAGCAGCAAGGAATAGCTCGGTATCGACTCGGAGTTTTTTCTGGATTGAACAACAACATGGATAGTTGATGTGGGATCATCGTCATCAGGGGGCTTTTTTCGGCGGTTTCGAGTGTCGGCGGAAAAGATCTGTGAGAGGGACGGACTTCCTGGTGTGGAATTGGATGTTTTGCGGGTGGTAGTCCTGAGGCTTGGGATTTTGGTGAAGAAACGTTATGAAAAAGGCCTGAAATTTCGCGGCTCATCGAGTACTATCTACTGACGCTGATGAAGAGGTGATGAAAGCTGAAGAATTTGAAATCAAAAGAGCTTGAATGTGTTCTTTTGGCGGTAGGCAATAACTCTTTTGTTTGGTTTCCAATCAGATAAGAATTCGGCCGATGATCAAGACTGAGAAGCCACGCGGGAACGTTATGGGAGTTGTGTGTCGGTGGTTTACGTTTTATTATTGCAAACTGGCGAAATGACAGTGTCACGATTTTGTCGACCATTTGGTTCATCTATATAACGAAACAAAAGAAGGGACTGAAATTATTGCTGTGGGTTGAGGTTTTCAACTATGGCGTTTTGAAGAAACGCTACACGTCGCTACGGGATAGATTTAATGAAGTTATATTGGTCTTTAATCATTGTTTTTGAGAGGTTTTTGAGGATCCTACGATGAGAGGTATTGTTTGATTTTCCTTCAACAAGAGACACAGAGGTTGGTGCTCTAATTAAGAATCGATGAAAGCGTCAGGGGAAGCAGCAGCAGCGCGCGGCGCTGCTGCTGCTGCTGCGCTTCCTAAGGTGCCATAAATCAAAAGGCGCTTCATCGAGTGCGTTATGTATTTTTGAAGATTACATCAGGGACTTTTGGAAATTATTGGCGGCAGTTTTGCAGTTTCTTGCTGTAATATTTCCCTCGTGCACTACTCGCTAATGAAATCGTGGCTAATTTTTCCGTATCTTTCCGCTCGAATTAACGCATGAATAATTTTTCGTGCCTTGTTGTGTAAAAGTCTGATTTCAAGGGAACGATAAGGAAGAACCAAAAAGCTGAAGCAATTTTGAGGCTCTTGGAAAAGTCTCGCTACTGAAGAGCCTCAACTTTTAGTTGGAAATGTGTGAAAATTCATACTGAAACAAGTACCTGGTTTCTCCGCATGATTGAATGATAAAACGAGGTGCGAAAACGTTGAATCCGAGCTTCAAAGTGAGCTCGAAGGTGAAAAGTTTTTGAAATTGTACGTGAAAATTCGAGCTTGTTTGTTGATGACGTTTGTTGGCACTTACTGGATTTTTTGGGGAACGGAGGTTCCCACCATTAATTGTTTGGAGCATAGTAGCTGTGAAGGACAGGTGAAGAATGAGTATATTTTTCTCCTGTTTCACACTTGAAACGTTGGAAGAATCTCGTTAAATTAGAAGAATCTATGAGAAAAAGTCTCATTTGACGTGCCACTTTGAAGATGCAATAATAAATTGAGAAAGTGCACATATGAAGGATTCCAGAGGCTTGGCTTTTTTGGATTTGATTGCAGGTTTCTTTTTTAACTTGTCGAAGAAGTCATGGCCTATTCAGCCTATTGTTTCTTGACACCTTTTGGACGTAGAATAATATTGTAAGTTTTATTACATTGAGGAGGAGGCTGTGTATAGCGAAATGATTTCATTAGTTTTTTGGCGATGAGTTGTTGTATTCACAGGGGAACAAGTTATATACTACGAGAGGAAGAAATTGCAAAGCTCTTTAACATTCAGTTCCGATACGGAATCGTGACGGACATTAATAAGTATTGGAATTAATGTATGCCGTCACCTCTTGAAAAAGCCGGGAGACCGTCAAAGCAAGTGTGAGAATTTTCAAAGTCCATCAAAAGACCACAAGTCTCCTTGCAATCTTGCTGTGAGTCATAATTAAAGGTAAATTGGCGCGGAATATTCCTTTTCCATCCGACATGATTTGATAGTATTACAAAGTTGATTTAAATGGGCGTGCGATATGGCAGTAAGTTTCAGAACTGCTGCAGCTCTTTGATATGAGGGCAATTTCAAGTCGTTTTTTAGTAAAGCGCACCCATTTCGGTGGTTCTTGAGTCTTGTTCAAGTCTGATCTTAATGAGCGGAGGTTATAAATTGCCCAAGAAGAAGCTCAAGTTGGGATGGATATTATTAATGATAATGTGTATGGTACGGGAACCTATCGATCAAATAGTGCATGAGAAGAGATATAAAATGTGGATAATTTAAATGCGCAATTTTCCGGCCTGCTGGTGGTGAATTATTGCAAGGAGTTGGAAAAGTGGGTGGAGGAGTGGAGGATGAATGTTGAGAAAAAAACGCGCGAGGGACATCTGGTGAGAGTTGTGATTTGGGGTTGCGAATTTTAAAAAGTTGCGCAGTTTGGTGAGACGGGAGAAAGCAAGTAGTTTTGGTAGTAGTTGGCGGATAAGGTGAAAAATTTTATGGTAATGGATGCAACGTAGCTGGCAATTATGAAGTAGTTTTGAACTTGTTCTTGTTGGACTTGGAGATTTCACAAGGGGTTGGGAAAAACGTGGGTTTCGGCGGTCCCATATCTCACAAGAAGAAGAAGAAGAAGAAGAAGCGGTTCTTCAGAGTCTTGAGTCAGCCAAGAAGGCGTTTAAATGTGTCGAACAAGATGCCGGGTTGATGAGAATACTTGTAAGCTAAACGAGTTTATAGGTTCATTTTATTCATTTTATCGAAGAAGGAGGAGAGAGAGACTATTGGAATTCATGTGATATATTGTAATGGGGGACAGGTGAGATTTATGAGGTTGAGAGCTGTGTGTGGCTTCTGAGGTTTGGCAGGTGTCGTAAATATGGATGTGGAAGGGATTGGAAGAATGTGGTTTGGAGGTGCTTCCGAATCGATGGATGACTAATATTCATGTACATTTGGGCGAGTGGTCGAAAAGACTATAAAGACTAAAGAGAGTTTAAGTAGTTGATATCAAAATTGGAAGTGTTGGAGGCTTTGAAGTTGGCTGGCGGACGACGAGGACGACTTGATGAGTGGCTGCTACTGCGAGTGGTGCAAAAACTGGGTGTTTGTTTGTTGAACAATGAAGAGTGTTTTTTTGGCTTTGAGAGCGTTAAATGCAATTTGTCCATGTCATGTTGTAAAAGCGTATGTGAATGAGATTTTAATGCTGATTGTTTTGTTGCAGGTGGTAAATTCTGCTCCTTTTCGCCTTGTATCGAGCAAGTTATGAAGACGTGCGAAGGACTTAAGGCTACCGGGGCGTTTGTGAATATCAAGACGCAGGAAGTGCTGCAGAGGTCGCTGGCGGTGCAGAATCGGACGCTGACTTCCTTGGATCTGACTTCGAGGGAAGCGGCCAAAGTGGAGGAAGAAATGCAAGAAGAAACTGTGGCTGCTGCTGAGAGTACTGGCGCAGAAGAGGCCGAAGTGAAAGTTGGAAGCAAGCGGAAACTGCCCAAGATACAGTTGAAGCCTGTCAAGAAGGATCCGATCAAGTTTAGGAGCTTCGTTCCACCAGCGACCATGCCGGGACACACTGGATATATTACGTTTGCGACAATGGTTGTTGGACCTGCTCCGAGGAATAGTATAGTTAGTTAGGGCAAAAGGGGATTGTAATTTTGGAATGTTGTTGCCAGAATGCACTGAAATGTGGGTGAAATGTCATGAATAACGTAAATATCCTTGTAGTTTATTCAAAGGCCCCTTTAAAGCATTAACAATCATTGGCAAACAGTGGTTGGTGGCTATATACTAATGTGAAAGTTGATAAATACGTAGTAGTTATAATAATTTGATATAAATTATGGGTACCGTATAAGCTATGTATAACTATGATTGAATTGTAAAAGCTTATGAGATATTGTAAGCCATCTATGTTTGACGATTTTTATACAGAGATTGCATTGTCATTGCCCGTATAGTGTAGTAGTGTAAAGCTTATGATATCACCCACAAGAGCTCTTCTTTTGAGATATTGTATACACAGTTTTGTATTGCAGCCATCCCGACGTGACATGTACACTTTTTCGTAGCTATGAATGAATAGTTACTTTTCCTAATGTAATTTTACCTGGGTACGTCTAACTTAAATATAAATAGCGGTGTTAGGAATCTTACGAGATGTGAGAAACTGACTTTCTCTCTTCTTTCTTTGGAAAATGTGTGTAGAATTTAAAGCTTTTGCTATTTACAAAAGTTTGTGGTGAAAGTCTGTACAGCGTAGGTAAATATCCAACAACAATTTCGTATGTTCAAATGTTCTTCCCACCAGCAAACTTTTTACCTTTACCTACTACGTGTAAAAGAATATTCGACTTGTATTTTACCGGTACAAATCAATTTCGACTGTATCAGTAGTAGTAGTAAGTACCATTTACAATATTGCCATAATTCGGTAATTGTCATCTCCTTATGTACAGGACGCCTTGGGATAAATAATGTCCGAATAGAGTCAATGGAAGTTGTTGTAGTTGAAAAGTGTGTTGTTGTAAGTTAGGTTGAGGTTTCTTCTTCATAGCGTTTCCCACTTGACTGCCCTCGTGTCTTCGGTTTCTGTAATATAAAAAGTAGCATTATATTTCATGTTGTCAAACAATAATTTTCAACACATTCCAAAAAAGTGTATGGCACACACACGCAACTTTGATACGTTTCAATCGAATTGCCCCCAGGCCTTTGTTTACACTTTACACGCTACATGAATGAGGAACTGCTTTATTTTTTCTATTCCTGCGTGTGTCTGTCTTGTACTTATCCGGTAAGCGAGACAATCTTATTAGGTACAGCTATGTATTAGTTAAGGTTTATACTTTGCCTTTGAAAGGAGTTGTGGCGGGAGGATACAAAAAATTCATTTCGTATGCAGTTAAATGCAGGTTTTATGTTGTTGATTCAAATACGATGATGAGCTTTTCATCAGCGTCGGCAAAGATGATTGTTGTAATTATAGCGTGAAAATCAATGATGGGTCATTTTGTTGTTATTTGGTGCGGGCTGTGAATTAATTTGAGAAGCGCGAAGAGTTTTGAGGTGGCGTAGAGGGCGCTCGCGTCGGCGCCTTGGAATAGACAATGTAGAGATTAATCTACGAGGAGGCGGAGCTTAGGGCGATAAATCGATAGGAAAGTGCCGTTAGATTTGGCTGATTTACAGTATTTTAAAAGATTTTGGGTCAATGGAAATAAAAAATGTGGGCTGCAATAACAACAAGTAACAAGTGCGGAAAGCAGCGGCTGGAATCGTAGAATCCATAATGTTCAGGAGGCAGGATGGAAAAAGCTGGTTTGAAAGCGTGGGAAAGAGGTGAAAATGATTCCATGTAATTATTCCATCGGGCCGGCTTGATCATCATTGTTGAAGCAACTACCGACTCGCTGGAGAATATAATTTCGGCTGGTTCTGGATTTTTCTGGAGTTGGACTCTCGCATCTTTTGCTGACTGGAGAAAAATCCAGTTTCGCCCCCTTACGCGCTCATAAATAATGATCGGTTTCTATGTTGTTGTTTTACAGTTTCAGGAGGTGCTTCTACTATGGTCGCTCTTTGGGGATCGTTTTTAAATATTTTCCACAAATTTTTCAGGATCTTGTACAAGATACGACGTCTTGGAAATGTGAACTTTGGCCGCCCTCCTCCTCCTCTTCTTCTCCTCCCCCTCCCATTTGGAGGGATGATAATCAAGCCGGAGAATTTTGTTGTAATAAGGAATAACTTGATTTTTGTCTTGTTTTTTCCCAACATTAATTTCCAACCTGTTTCACAGCCCAATTTCTCTACCTGAGCCATATCGCACACTTGAGAATTTGTAATGGCGAATTATGGCTCTTGTTGGAAACATGTGTTTTTTAATCTCCAAGTCTCCTCGTTGAGCTCAACAAGCTTGAGAGAATCGCCTTGTCCAATTACTGTGCAATCATCACTTTTAAAGTGGGCTTCATCGTCTTGGACGAAGACCCATTCGGAATTTACAAGTGAAGCCCATGTGACCTTGAACCTCGTCGAAATTGTAAATGCTCCCAACGTATTCAATCTACTATAGCTGATTGATGAAAGCTCAAAGTGAAATACTGTTTTGGTAAAAACAGAAAGCAAGTACAGCAAGTAATTGTATGTTTCGAACCTCTGCTGCTGCCCTCTTATATATGTACTGGTAATAAAATGATTTCAATAATAATCAACACTTGACCAGTTTCTGCTGTGGAACCAGTCTCCACTTTCCTCTATAACCATTTGATTAGTGGCGGTAAAAACCTTGTAAAAACTTGTTCACCCACCAACAAAAATCATCCTCCACTTGTGACTTATGGCTTGGGCGTAAATTACTTGGCTGAGGTTTAATGCTTGTAAATTGGTCGCCATCACTCAGGAGAACTTCAAACTTGTTCAGCCGCTCCTTTAACATCGAAGCTCTGCTGGCACAAAAGCCGAAATTTCATTTACAAAATGGAACTCACCATGCTCCGAGTCTGGCGTCGGTGGTAACCTCGTCGAGTCTTTACCAGGCGCTTGAGCCAGTAGCAGGCCCTGCGTCGAAGCCGCTGATGCTGCGGCTGCGGCCGCAGCCGCAGCAGTCCCAAAGGGAAGTGAGTTCGAAATGGCTGTTGCAGAAGCTCCATAGTAGGCGTAGGGTTGGTAGGTTGGGACGCAGTGAATCAGGTCAGCAGTGGCTCCTCCTCCGGCAGCCGCCACCGTAGGTGGCGCTGCTGTCGCAGCGCCACTTTGGTGGTAGTAGCCCAAATCTGGAACTCTTTGAGTCTGACCTTCCCAAATGGGCGAGGGCGTCAGAGGACAGGAAATAAGAGAAGCGTGCTGCTCATCCTTCACTGAAGTCATTTCGTCTTCGGAACTTGTGGTACTTGGAGTGTGGAGGAAGCTGGAGTTTGATGATGATGATGATGACACCATTTTGTACATGGCACGATGTCGTGAGGACGAAGTGTGGTATTGGAAGGGGGACATTGTGAGCACGTCGCCGCCGTCGCCGTTAGTTTCAGGGTGGAGGTCTTCAAAAGAAGCGTGGGCGCGAGCAATCGAAGCTGTTCTGGTTTCGGCGCTCTTTTTGAACCTCTTGGAACGTGGAGCAGCAGTAGAAGTGTTTGAAGTGGGGCTGGAGGCCGGAGGTTGCGTTATGGCTGCTTGGTGCTGCTGCACCAGCGAAGAATGTGATACCACTGAACCTCCACCAGCAGAAGAGTTCCAATGATGATGGTGGTGGTGGTTCCCACCACCACCGCTGGCGCTGCCTGCAGATTCACCGCCACTTCGATGGTGGTAACCTCCTACTGAAGACTGGTGATGCCAGTAGTTTCCGTAACTGCTGTAGTCTACAAACATGGTGGTGTTTGAAGCGGCGGCGGCCGCCGCCGCCGCCAGGCTGAAGTCCAGAGGTGACTCTTTACCATTGACCACGTGGGGGTGGTGATGGTGGGGGTGGTGAGGGTGGGGGTGGGGGGGATGGTAGGGGTAGGTTGGGGGGTTGATTTGTTGTTGGGGGTCAGGGGTCACGTTGGCGGGGGGTTGGAGGAGGGGGGTGGTGTAACCCCCACTCTCCATTGATGGTGAAGCTGGCTGAGGACCATAGCCAATAAGCTGATGCGCTGCTGCCGGGAAGTAGGCGGCTGCCGCCGCCAGGCGCGCAGCCGCTGCCGCGGCTGAAGTGGGGCTGGAAGTCGTTTCCGGGTAGGCGAGGCCGTACTGAAGTTTGGTTTGAACTGTGTAGTAGTGGTAGATCCATGAATTGGCTCGCATCACTCCAGCTTCTCTTTCACTACGTAAAAAATATATATGGACAATCAGCGTATTTGTCACCACATAAAAGGTCCTGAAAGCTCAGGTTTAGAAAAGGCTCGAGGATCTCTTCTGGATTCACTTCTCGTTAACCAACTCCAGGAGGTCTTTTCGAGTCCTTTTTCATAAGGAATTAAGCTTCACTGGAAGCCATTATCCGTACCACCTGCGTCCTCGTTCATGAACCACACGCAAGCTATTAAATTCTGCAAGCTCATCCTCAAGAATCCAGATTTTCTCCATGGTTCCAGGCAAAAAGTTTTTGCTTATTATTCTCACCTCAAAACCTGGTTTGTAGCCACTATGACAGACTGCGCAGTTGCTCCGTTGGAACTCGTTCCTCCGGCGGTGGCTCCTGAAGTGCTGGAAGTGGACTCGTGTCCATCTTTAACTTGGAGAACACAATGGACCCAAATCCAATCCCCGGCTCGTGTCTCAAGTCGCAATAATAAGATGCATGATTTCTCCTGTTCTGATTGACTGACTGAAATACAAAAACAAAGACAATCAGTCTCAATTTCTCATTATTACAATCATGGCTATTTTCATTAAACTCCTTCTTAATATCAACAACAACCTTGTATTTATTTCCCCATCATTTTCACACTCTCCCATTACCCGCGCCTTATCACTTATCAAGAATCTTGTGAATCATTGCCGACATTAATGACATCCTACTGTTGTTGTTGTTTATATTTCCTCCGACTGTTTGAAATCATGCCGAGACTATTGTTTACAAGGGTTTCGTAAAAGGTTCCTATATAAATGGCCATAATGATGACTTCGCTCGCCGATCCGACCGAACCTGTCAGCTTTACTTCAACAATGGATCGTGTGTCCACTCTTTTTCCACCTCATTACACGTAATGGGCTCGTGTCGGATCCGAGTCGGATCAAGAGCATATAACGCTAAATAAATGCTCAACGATATCTCCTCTTCATCTTGACATTTTGAAATTGAAGCCCAAAAACCCTTGTAAATCAAGACATCTCAGAAAAGCTTCTGCTTCGATTCAGCCTCATCACTCCGCCAGCTAATTTCCTTCAATCAAGGCTTTAACAACAGCTGAATTTTTCTCAAACGTCTTGTTAAAATTGGCACGAAACTCAAGAACGGAGTCTTGATCAGACTTTGACTTTTTGCCGGGCAAAATCAACTCCTCATATAAACGCTTGTCATTTCCATCATCATCATTACAGTGTCATTTGGCGCTTGAAACGTTTCAATTTCATACATTGTTCCGCTGCGCATGCGCGTCCCCACTTGAGAGGCGCTCCAAACGTCGTGACCTCTACAAAAATTCTGATACTCGGGGCTTCCAAAGTCCTCTATTTTGCCGATATACGTCGATGCATCTCAACTGCGGCGCATATAATAATTTACAATATATTGCTTTATTAAAAAACAAGTATGAAATACTGCCTCTTAAATAACACTTAAAGTCTAGTGTAAATGTTTGGACGCTGAGGCGGCGCATTTGAGCTTCAAATTTTCAGCTACTATACAAAACTATACAAAAAACAGTGAGACTAAACCCCTTTCTTTTATATGGTTCCGACACATGCTCATCGTATATGGAGGATCAAAAGAAGACGTTTCAAATATAATAATAATATTAATAATATGCTCACATTTCCTATTCATTCAACCAAAAGAGTTGGTGAAAAGCAGGAAGCTTATATAATTCTAATCCGCAAATCTCTTGAGAAGAAGAAGAACCTTTATATACGTATCATTTACTTTACTGACTATTCATGGCTTTTTTACTCGATTAATGGCGCTTTTGAAGCTCTTTTTTCTGCATGAATCTCGTCGGAAATTCGGTCGAAAATTGGCAAAAAGCCTATTTGAAAATATATCTGTTTATATAGGCTGCTTTGATTCAAAGCCTTTGAACTCTGCCGCTTATTTGATATTCACCTTTTTTCTGAGGTGTGTACTAATCAACAGGTGGTTTCACACTCGCGCTTGTAGCGCTCAATCTAATAAGTAATAAATGTCTGTATTGCCGGCGCTTTTGTTTTTTCTCAAAGAGTTCTCGAAGAGTTTTCAAAGATTTCTCAAAGAGCAGCGGTTTAAGTTTGGCTTCGGAGAATCATCGATGAGATTTTGATAAGGCCTCCTGGGATGAGGGAATCGATACGAATTTTTAAGGTGAACTATCGGCTTTCTCAAATGTCGAAATTTGTGGGAGACTTACTTAATCTGTGCTTATTCTGCGCTTCGCGCATGAAGTTCCAATGCACGAGTTGGTACCAGGAGAGGCCGCTGAGCTCGCTCCGCGTGTAGCCCAAGTAGTATTCGCCACTGGAACAAAAAACGCGCAAAAATTAGTAGGTCTCATTAATATCCAGTTGAAGCCCTCGAATAATAAATTATCTGTCTTTTGGGAAAAACAAATACATAATTGTGGGCAGGAGAGGGGGGGGGAAATAGTCCCAGGTATAATTTGTATGCAGGAGTACATGATGCTTCTTAAGTGGTCAACTCCCATTGTTGGACAGGCGGTCCTGCCCTCTACTTGTTATCAATGTGTAGACGTAGCCTAAATTGTTCTTACTTTCGGTCAACATGGACAAACTTCATGTCCATCGAGTGTATGGTGGTGAATACGTTTGTGGCTCCTTGGACAACACATTCGCGCGTTTCCGGCATGGCGACTGGAGTACAGGTTGCAATGAAGACTGGCTCTTTTCGCGAACAGAGTGGCAGGTAGGATAAGTAATGGCCTTCCAGTAGCACCACCTGTGGGAGAAGGTTAGAAAAAAATATTTTTTAAAAATCCAGTTCATCAATATAAGAGACGTATCGAGAAAATTAAATTTTTATTTAGGTAGCCTAATCAGCCCTGGAGGGCAATATATCTCTCTCTCGCGCGCCTTTCAAAAAACTTGGGGCTCTTTGCCTTCCTGCCAAATGATTAAGACATCAAAACTGTATTTCATTAAGCCCACATACGAAACTAACTATATCCAACAAGTTCCAAGAGCTCGAAACAAAGCATTGGAGAAGCTCGTCGATAATATTACCTGTCGAAATGAAATTCATTTCTCCCAATCTTCCTCCCACCTTACGCTTTTCTATTTGCTTGGATTGGAAAACAACAAGTCTTATTAGTGGGAAGGGAAGGAGAAATGAGAATTATACATCTTCATTACATCAGATACCGGCCTGCTCTCTATAATAACATTTTCCAACTTCCACACAGCATTTTGGAACTTGGGTTTTTTTAGACCTCCCGTCAAACTTTTCATTAATAAATTATATTAAGCTTCTCTGGAACAAATTACTTTTTTCGCTAAAATAATTCTTGCACAAAATTATTTTCTTGGCCAAAATTCAGCTTGATAATTATCACCAGACGACAACTCCCTCTGCCCTTTTTGTAATGTATTTTGAATGGGGGAAATGGAGGTCGATTTTAATTTCCACCTTTACATTCTTAACCTGATTGTCGTCACACTTTAAAAAAGAATTACTGTGTATATATACGCCTGGCTGCTTACTAATTACCCGTAATTTTATGTCCTCCGCTCCATGAGCTAAATTCATAAATTTAATGTTTGGAGCCGCGCCCTAGGAGCGCGCGCGCTAGCGCGCGCCAATTTCAAATTTCTTACCTTTTGGTCACCAAAGCGCATTTGTCTCCTCGCGTTCCTAGAAACGTTCATCCTGCAAAGAAACAAGCGCGACTCTTCTGCGTGGTGATGATGAGCGCCGCTGAGGGCGGCGGCGGCGCTCCCGCCGCCGCGCAACAGTTCCGTTTGAACGGTTCCATGGTCTGCTTTATCGATGATGTCATAGACAGAGTCGCCATGGATCAGCAGGTCCTCCTGTGAAACAATTCCAAAGAGTCCGTCCATCATCATTCATCATTAATATATACACTTCAGTATACGAATCGATTCAGAGAATCCTGTAGGACACCATATAAATGCTTCAAGCAAAACTTTTGTAAAACTTTGTCCAGGGATCATCATTAAATAGTATGTAATCCGGGGAGATTCGGTCAGATATTTGGTTCACGCCACAGGAGTCAAGTCCACTACAATAGCAGACAACAACCACACGCATTTCACAACCTCCGCAACAATGCACTTGGACACTTTTAGCTGTACGTAGAGTACATACAGAGGACCAACTACAGCGAAGTCGACATTGTTGTGTGCTGTAGGGCAGAGCGCTTGGAGCTTGTTCCTCCTCCAGGTACTTCGCTCGCTGCTGAGACCTCCGGCGCGCTCCTGCCCTGTGTTCAACTTTGTAAGTGACACCATGTCGAAAAAGTGCAAGCGCATCGTCTAATAAACTGGGTAAATATATATTATATATACCGTGCAGTCATCATCATTTACATTTAACAACATGGCAGAATTTCTCAAGTCATTCTCGTTATCCTTATCAAGGTTTGGAACTTCAGAGGCTTCGCTAGAAGCACCGTTATAGAAGACGTTTCCAAACTTTAGAGAGATATTTGAAATGGTCTCTGAAAATTCCGAGCCTGAACCCCATATATATTTATTGATGGATATCGAAACTGTCTCATCGATGCCCATCGAGATACGCCTCAGTCAGTCAGTCAGCGCGAAGGTCTGTCGCCGTCCATCACCATAGCAACAGGGGGTGATCCAAAAGTCTCTTCACTCTTCGCTCTAGTTGCCCTCATAAGGCTATGTGTTTATAAATCCATTCTTCGCCAGACTTCTTCGAAGTTATTATAGCGGTCACACGTCAACCGACGACGCGGTTCTTCTTCGCTCCTTCCGCCAAGATAAATTAAACGCTATTGTTTCTGTCATGGCGACAATACATTATACATGTACAGTTGTATCATGCTTTGCTCCAAAGTCATTTTTACAAATGCCATAGTCATTTTTCATCCCTGGGATCCAACAACGGATTTTTAAAGAATCGATGCTGATTAAAAGCCTCATCGGCTTTTGCAAATCCGGATCATACCATGCAACCAACATGAATTCCAAATCCTTATGGCGTTTTGTACAACGCTCTTTAAATCCCCTTGGACTTGGAACTTGAGCTGACTCAAAGCCTCCCATTACAAATAGCCTCTGGTGGCAAACCGTTTAACTTTTAACCTGTAGCCAGCTGGCTCAGTGCTTTTTGAATCCTGAATCACGTATCTCCACTCGAGCTTCTGGACTTGCGCAGCCCGCTTGCTGGTGTCAGAAGTTCAGAAATTGGCCTGGAGCCAAAAATGGAAGTCTTGCTCTTTGCTCGCTCTTGCTATGTATAATTATACTTACTAAACGTTGACGAGGAAGTAATTCCAGTAGTTCCTCTACTTGACTTGACGGTTCCAGCTCCTTCTTACTTCTTATCAGATATTTGCCATGTGTTTCAGGTATGTCGCCTAAGCTTCCATGTATTTTTGCAACTTCAATTTCGTTGTTGGATTAACTCATTTCCTGGTTCAAAACATGGAGCTTGCTTCAGACCCGCTGAGCCTTGTTCAAATACGGTCTGACAGGCTCAAATTTATCTTCCTTCCCCGAACCTCTTGGAATACTGGACTGGAACGCCTCGGGCTATCTCAAGCAAGGAAACCACAAATAGCCGAAACCACAACAATTTCCTCATCTCATCAATAACATGTTGTTAAACGCAGGGCCGTCGTCGTTAATCTTTCGCGTGCCAACACTTTCCAAGTGTTCAAGTGGAATTATATATCACCTTGATGATGTCAACTCGAATTAATCTCGAGTAAAATTACTTAAGGAATTATATAACCGCAGCAGCAGCAGCCAAAACAATATTATATTATAGCTGCTCCGGACTCCGGAGACTTGAGGCTTGAGACCCCATGAGGACCGCTCGCGGTCACTTCAGGTATCTGTGTCGGCGGGGCATTTCAAACACAGCGCCTCCGGCAATACTCCTCATCGTCTCCATATGGATTTCTTATGGAAACTTGTTGTCCGACAACCGAGACGGACCGACGGACAGACGTCGGATGAATGAGAGTTGATTAGCGGTGCCGGGGAAGACGTCTTTTCCCACCTGGATGACGCTCTTTTCCACCACCAAATATATTCTTCTCTATATATTCCAAAAGATGTAATCATATAATCGACTGAGACTTTTGCTGGTGGCTGCTCAAGATATGACTGCGACTACTGGCTTGAAATTTGTGTTGGTTACTTGCTCCAGGAGCAGCCCATACAGTTGTCGTTTTTTACCAAAAATATTATTAAAAGAAGACAAGAGTCTGAATAAAAAAGGCCCATAGTTTCCCACGTTCTTGTATTCAAAGTCCAAAGCTGGTTGAGGAGAATCAGCTAAAAGAAAATTTTCATATATTCCTCCAAGCAGAATATTAATGTATATATATACACTTTTCAATCTTCTTCCTCAGACCAACTTCCGTGAAGAAGGTGATTTACTTTTTGGGAACCCTTTTCCATTGTGTAATAATAATACCGTCATTTTAAAAACCTAATGATTAATTGTCTTGCTGTATATAAATACACGCAATTTTTAAAAAAATTATAAATTAAATGTAACAATGACAGTTTGTCTTTTGGACCACAAAATCTTTCCTCCTCAGAGTTATTACAAACGATGGGAACTTTTAAAATCTGTTGTTGTCAAAAATCAAAAAAACTTTTATCATCAGCAGTTATTGTTTCTCACGCTCCAATAACAGAGGAAATGGCATATTTTTGCCAAAATCCAAATTAAATTAATGATCAATGATAACATGTAGTTATTGATTAATGAATCAAAAGATGCTTTCCCACGAAGAATCCCACGCTTTTCGGAACAAACTGCGCATTCGCAGGGCTTCTCGCCTGTATGCGCGCGGTGAAAATTCTCCCTCTCTTAAGAACCCCTTTGCAAAAAATTCGATGGAACAATACTGTGTTAGTGTATGGTTATTAATGAATTTAATAATCTCTTGGCTGATTAAATTGATTCTCGTTCAAAGTTTTTTTTACAAATATTCTTCAGTCTTAAAGAGTCTTCTTCTTGTGATATTTTGCTAACCAAAGAAGCTGTAAAAAATTATTTTCCCATGCATTTCCTCTACTCAACAAGCTGCAACCTATAGTGTTCTACAGGTATATTTTGGCAGACAAAAGCTAAGGAAATTCCCATGTACTTGTATGTACTTGCCATAGAAATAAGCCTTAAGACATATTTTGGTTTATGACGACGACGCTATTAATAAAAATCCTATATATATATATATACCCCCCACATCGCCCTTAATTGATCTACAATAACAACTCGAGATACTGAAAGAGTCCTCAGACAAACTTCCAAAGTCCAAAAAACCTACAAAAAGCAACGTGAACCAAGCTTCAAATGCTCCTGGTTTTGGTTTCTTAATGGAGAAGAGACACATTATTTTTCTCCATACAAAATTCCATACAAAACTCACTCAACAATGCAACAACAACAATTTTTAATCCTCATCCTCGTCGTCACCATCAAGCCAAGCCCAATGTTATGTTACGGTCGCCACCAAAAATTACAGTCATTACTTACTTGCCTTTGTTACCATTGTCGTAGTTTAGTTCCAGCATTGAGTCAATTGACTCACAGACTTACAAAACATTAACGCCATCAAAATCACCACAGCTCAAAGCTTATTCCTTGAGGACAGTAATCTAATTTAAAACAGGTGAAATTATAACAATAAAAATAACAACAATCCAAGTTTCACAAGCCTAATTGTGACAAACAATAACTTTTTTCTTCTGTGAGAGCCTTCGCCTTGAAAAATATTTTGCAAAATAAAAATCTTGAGCTATCAGAATGAGTGCACTTGGATCGATACATATAATAATAGTAATTTTACCGTTTGGCGAATTTTGGCCAAATTAAAATAATTGCCATCTTATCATTTCCGTTATTTGCTCAATGATCTTTAATTGACCAAAAATAAAAAATCAGAGCCATCTTAAAAGCATGCCTAGAAGAATTACATTTTCCTCATTTCAAAAAAATCCCGATGTATTTAAACGGCATCTTGTTGCAAGAACGATAGCGTTACAGAAACTTCTCTCGTATTTTTTTTCTTCCTCCAATTTTGTGATATATTGGCGCATATCATTATCAGATATTATTATTATTGTTATTATGATAATTCTAATCTGTTTCTTTCGCTCGTGTTCCCAGCTTCTTTCTCTTTGGATTTTGAAATCAGAGCCAGATTCCGAGGGGCGGAGCCGCCTTTTCCCATACACGTATAAATATATCGAGGGGCAAATCGTGCTCAATTTCATCCTTGTTTCGTCCACCTGAATCACCTGATATTATCTCATCGCCATGCTCTTAATGTTACACATTTGTAATAATAAAAGATATTTTTCTCAAGACTTTCCCATAAGCCACCATCGCGCTTTCCATTGACCATCGGAAACCATCGGAGCCCATCGGAAACCGGCTCAGGAATTATCATCATCATCATCATCATCATCATCGATTATTAACCGATTCTGTCAAGTCTCAAGACAAGATCCGTTCAACATTATGCTTTTCGATACCGTTTGATCCAATCGATAATATAAAGCGCAAACACCGTAGGGAACTGTACGTACATATAGCGAGATTTTGGAAGTCTCAAAGTTTCGGACCAGAAAAAACGGAGGTGGATCAATCCTGACAATAACAATACATTTTGGGAACATAAGCAATAAAGCAGTATCGATATATATATATTTAAACCATTGTTGTCTTGATGTCCGCTCGTGATAAAACAGGTTTTAAATCCATCTCTTATTTCAACTGATGAAATGACGCGCGCGCGCGCACCTGATTCCTATGATCTTCCAAGAGACTTTTCCAGCTAATAATGTCGCTTCGATCGATGGATGATACTTGAATCAAGATAAGTATCGATGGAACATGACGGATCAAAGGCTTGTTCTTGAATTTTAAGACTTTTAAATAGCCTTTTCAACGTGTCATTCTGTCCAACGGGCGATCTTGTCGCAAGAGCCTTTTGTCACTTTCAGATTACAAGATGGTCATTTAGCACATACTTTTTTCATTGTTGGTGCAGATTTCCTTGTGTGTCCTTTGGTCCGTTTCATGACTGCCAGAGGCCATGAACTTGAAAGTTCCCAACAATGTTGCATTGTTGCTATCTCAGACAGAATATCGCCTTGCTGAATCTTCCTACGCTGGTTTGCACTGCACTCCAAAGCCATTTGTTGAGATGAGAAAAATTCACACTTTTCTATGGAACAAGTGCTCAAGTAATTTACCATTTTAAATGTAATTTCGCCTACCCCTTCATTACCACCTTCGCCGTGGAGTTTGAAAGTATGATGTGAAATGTGGAGTTTGTCTCCTCGCCTTTTCTCAAAAAATCAGATTATAATCAACAGCAAAATTATGATGAATCCAGCTGCAGTCAACGACTAAATGACAACGAGTAATGGAATGGAGTAACTGCAACAAACAATTTTAACGCCCGTCTTGGCATAAGATTCCGCTTCCAAGACCGCAACTTGCGGTACACCGCCATCAACAACAACAGGTTTTGGACCAAAGAAGATTGCCATCTCACCATAACAACAACATTTAATTTACTGGTCCATCTTTAAAGATCCTCAAAGAGATACCACACAAGAGAGCCCAGAAGCGGTAAAGTACCTTCGATGCAGAGTGAGCCGTGCGCATGCGCACGCAACTCTTCGATGCGCAGCACGATGCTAGGAGAGTCGGAGAGGTCGCCCTGTGCATATACTACTTACATTATTCATACAGATCGTCATCATCATCATCATCTTCACCATTACTACCACCACAACGTTAAATGCGCGGATTAAGCGCGGCTGCATAAAATTCGCTGGCGCGCAGCGCCAGCCAATGAGAGATGCGCTCCGCGCATCTGTCACACCCTGCAGACTCGGCCCCTTTTAATTTTTGCGTAGCACCCATTGGTTGCGTTTTCCGGGCATAGATTTTAGCGACCACACTCTATGACTCTCTTGACAGAGATTCTATGTATATGGTGGTGGTGACTGGAATCAATGGGAATTAGATGGAGCTCTGAGATAAGGAAAAATCAGTACATGTGAAACGTCTGTCAGTCAGTCAATCAACGCACA
The DNA here is from genome assembly GCA_034698345.1 of Sphaeridia pumilis. Classification (NCBI taxonomy): domain Eukaryota; kingdom Metazoa; phylum Arthropoda; class Collembola; order Symphypleona; family Sminthurididae; genus Sphaeridia; species Sphaeridia pumilis. The sequence continues at coordinate 11,486 of JAQGBJ010000839.1, read as the reverse complement.
GCTGTGGTGCTCAAGCATTTGATTTCCTTCAAGATTACCTTGTCATCACCTCTTGAGCCAGAGAAGACACGTTTGTTATAAGGGCACAATTTTTCAATTAGCTGGGAACTGCAGGTAGGAAGGAGCAAGTCTTTGGATATAATCGACAATCTTCACCTTTTCAATCTTCTCAGCTTTATCATAAGGTACATCTTTGATGGAGGAAAAAACGTTGTGGTGAATTATTCATTGAGAGAAACATTCACACATTCGCCTGTCTGTCTACGTAATGAAATTTTGCCATTGTTCGCACACCTGCTATGGACTTGAAGCTCATTAACACTTCGAAGAACGGCTGAGGACTCTGTCCATTCATAAAAGTCCATTTAAACTGGCTCAAGTCCAGTTGTCCAAAAGGCCTCAGGGGTTGTTTCATTGATAAAAGTTTGGTCCATCCAGACGAAACTTGAGCAGTATTTTAGGGAACAGAATCTAAAAATTCAGTTGTGAATCTTGTTCTTCTTCCCAAGGTACAAGAAGAGTGGTTTGTTGTTATTCCATTTCCCATTAAATGTTTGTTCAATAAACACCGCATGAGGTGAGTGACAAGAAAAATTTTGCTACAAGGAGCCCCCAATTCATTCAATTTTAATTCCCACACATATACACACAAGTCTCTTGGAATCTTCTTCTTTTCTTCAACGTGTAAAATTCACATATGTTGTGACTTGAGGAAAGACGTATTCAAAGGGAGGACAAAACGATGAGCGCGATTTAGCGCCGCTGACTCAGCGAATTTACGGAGCAGGTTGAAACTGAGAAGGGAACAAGTTGAACCAAGTCAACGCCAGTTAACGACAGGTAGACGAAACGCTATTGTTTTCTAAATGGCTCTTTGTCCTTGAATACAATCAGCGCTTATAATATACAAAACAACCAAAACAAAACTACACACAACTTCCTTTTGCCACCAACAAACAAAACAATAAGCTCCTCTATTTCAGTGTCCTGAGAGAAGATCAAGAAGAGTGGATCGAAAATTTCAAGCGCTTTTTTTGGCCACCCTTCGGAGGCCACCGCGCCAGAAGTTTCGAAGAAGACTCGAGATTTTTTGGAGCTTCAACTGTAACTACTGAAGAAGACTGTAGCCCACAATTTTATGAATGATTTCTTCAGCATTCAGTGTGAGTCCATATGGAATCTGTGAATCTGTCACCGGAACAATACAAAGATACCAGGGAAAATTCCATAAGCTCCTCGGTAAAATCAACTCGTTTTTCTTGTCCAGCCAGAGCCAAAGTGTGAGAAGAATGTATTTTATCGGAATGAATGAAACTTTTATTCCAATTCGTCGACTCATGCACAATGATAACGCTAACGATGGAGGAATGGACGTCTTGAAATATATATTTTCGTCTACTGGAAATTATAATGATGATTCCATATATCCAGCAGCCGCAGCTGGCATCATCATTTACCTTCATATTCATGCATGTATAACAATACACTTTGTGAAATTATAAGACTTCGGCTTGCGCAGCTTCCAAGTTCCCAAGTGCCTATTGTCCAGGAATGCAAAAAGTGTATATATTTTTGTGGACTTCATTCATAAAATCTGCTCCTGCTGCATACGTTTTAGTCTTGAAGAAGCAGCAGTTTAATGACAGCCTTTTTGGACGGCGTGACGCACTTACGGTAATTGGGCTTCGTACACTTCGAAGTGGCGTCACCACCTCCGCCGCGCTCCTACACACACACACACACACACATTCTATCAATGGAGTCCGCAAAACCTCCAAGTTTAAAGTCTTTTAATGCCAAAGTCAATTTGTCTCGTGAATTAATAATTCAATGTCTTTCAACGTCTTTCAACGACAATTTTTTGGACTTTCCGAAATTATGAATGATGATCATAAGCGAAACGACAAAACCTCATAACACAACAACTGATGATGACGCTCATCATGAGGGTTGTTGTGAGTCAAAGGGTTTTCTGAATGACATTTGAAACTGTTATAGTATATATGTATACAGTATATTCTGATGACTGACGAGACGGACTGACGGACGGACAGAAATCCTCACCAAATTCACCCACCTCATCGTCATTATCCTAAAGAAGATTATTATACACCAAGCCGCCGACACTCGGATATTAAATTATCCTCCAACTTTTTCTACTAAAAACAGCCAAGTCTCTCCCTTCTTTCTGAAACCTTAAAGAAGGAATAAGAAAAGGTAAAAGGCAAAAGTATTGTTGTAAATGCCGTTAAGGTCCGTTGAGTTTGTCTTTTTCTTTTCTCTGTCCATGTCGCCTTCTTGTATCTTATGTAATGTCTCGCAGCTCGTTTATAATCAAATTTCTTTTTACACCTTTTCCTCATCCATCTCCCTCCCTTATTGTCATCGCCTTACCGGAAAATGACCAACAAAACAATTATTCAACCAACCGCGCCGCGCTCTCCGATGCGGTGTTTGTTGAAAATGCGAATAAAATTTAATGCGCTGCATATTAACGTGGGCAATTACAAGAGACCGACAAGCGGCTTATTTGAGTGGTGCGCCAGATAGTAATCCAGGTAAATTGACCATTAAGAAAAATTCAAAATTCTCCGAGGCGCGCCGCGCGGCAGCGCCGCGCGCTGCCGCGAAATCTTCAAAAGCGTTTGGAACTCCCTAGTCTATGGTTGATGGTATCGAAATAACTTGAAAAAAAATTGAAACTTACCATTGAATGTCCGAGGTATTCCGCAGCGTTGTCTGAAATGTAAAGCAGTTTGCCATTCTGGGTCATCATAATCAGGAATCCGCTGAGCGCCTGCAGAGCACAGAATTTCAATTAATTCTTCAAGTTTTGCAAAACAAATATACTTCAAAATTGGCAAATTGCACTGGCCTGTCATACATTCGAAACTTAAAAAGGGCGCCTAATTCAAACAAATTAATTTCCCCATTAAATGTCAATACTATAACGTCTTTGGGTATCACTATATAGCGACCCCTTACTTGCACGCTAGTTGAACTACAGCGCCAACAACAACGCCTTTACCATTCCAACACAACCCCCGCGCCGCGCGCCGCCTCGACGTATATACATTTGAAGTTGGCGCCTATATGAATTTGCTTAACGAACGGCCCCAGCACTAACCAAGACATAAATCATGGAGGCTTATTAGGTGTCAATTTACGGATACAAATTCATTATCGATACGCTGCTACTTTACTTTTTTCGCTTTCGTTAAAGCAATCAGTGGGGGAAAGTAGGTTCTGAGATTCTGAGATGGCCGGCTGGAGAGCGCAGCAAGAACCAACAATTACAGAAGTGCGTCCATGTGGTTGCGGCCTCAAGTCTCCAAGCCTTAAGACACTAAAGAGTGTCTGAAGTACATATATACAATTAGCGCTTTTGGTTCTTGTGTTCTTGATCAGCTCAGCATCCTCATCATCCTTATGTGTATTGAATCATATAATACAAAAGTTTTGTTCTTGTCGCCCATTAAACACTGGGTTGGAAAAACAGGTTATCTTTTTCAATTGTTGTTCCTGTTCCATTATTTTGCCACTTTTCATAAAAGGAAGCCAATCCATGATTTATGCTCAGTCTATCTCAATAACATGTCCAAAGAACCAGAACCTCCAAGTTGGCAGTCTAGACAGCTTTATTCTATACTATATGATTTCGAATAGGCTTTTGAATGCATGAACAGGAATTCGCCTCTTTCTTCTAGTCTTTTGGTCATTGAAATCTCTCTTGTATATTATAAGAGAAAATTAAATGTCTTTGAAAACTCATGAAACTTGTACAACCACAAGCCATCATAAACATTCCCAATGATTTTACGACACTCATAACCCGCACCTCGTAAATCCAGTTTCTTTCTCTTCAAAACATTATCGCTGTCAGTCAGTCTGAACGGTAAAGTAATTTAAATGTAAATTAAAAAACAAGTTGGGATAACAGTAGCTGAAATATTTTATACCGAATATAGCGCCGCCGCGATTGACAGCTCTGCTCACTGACTGACACAAGGCTTCAAATAGTTAAACAATTAATCTTCGTATAGTTATATATAGTACACAGTGTACTCAATATTTAAAAACTCAACTTTTGAACTTGGCGCGGTTAGCGCGGGAATTTTTTATTTGGTTTTAAAAAATCAAAGACCCCTACGGCTTTGATCTTCGCCGCTGTATATTGACCTATCAGATTTATCCAGGTAACAAAACCAATTAGCGCTCCATGTGTTTGAATAGCGCGCCGCCGCCGCCGCTTTTTAAATCATCAAATATCTAATTGAAACAGTAAACAAATAGTTCTGGAGCCCAGAACAAAATATTTTAAACGCTTTGAAAAATATATATATATAAAATTTGAGAAACTATTAATTAAATAACTGGAACTCACCTTAGAAAACCCGAAATTTGGCATGCAATACGGATGACCCAGTTCGTGATGCATTTTGAACACTGAAAGGAAAATGTTTGCAAAAATTATTTACTCTCATCATTATCATCATCCTTCTCCGGCTTAAATCAATAAAGCACGACCAAAACGCTATGAGCAAAAGTCAAAACTTAAAAGTACGTATAATATAATTCGCATTATCCGCAAACTCCGGTTTAAACATACACGGCTGGCTTGCATATAGTAAATTTTTTCCATCACGATTTTCGTGGCTCCAAAACTGCCCACGACTAACCCGACCAAAAGTCTTGTTCAACAACATTGCTTGAATACAATTTCCCAAGCTGGGAATTAAACTCAGTTGCTCCAACATGGGTTCAAACGAGGTTTTGCCTGAGGTAAATCAATGGATTTTATACGGTTAATACAAAAAGACACATTGTTGCACTGTAGAAAGACACAAGTTGAAAAGGTTATGAAACAAGGGCGAATCGGTAAGAAACGTGGCTTTTTGTCAGTCCTCAATTGTTGAATACAACAACAAGAGGTGAACACACACGGAGCAATTAAGATTACGCAGGGCTTTTACATTAAAATTTATCATTTAATAGCCACAACACAGTTGACTCTAACTCTTCTCTTATCTCCAATCGTATATATACTTTTAAACTACAGTTTTAAAACATGACATTAACGTGTCGCGGAAGTACGACTCGCCCATTAATACCACTTTCTGCCCTGTACGCCACTAAAAAGACAGGTTGGCAATTACACACCTGTAATCAGCTGCTGTCTCTAAAAGTTGCCATAAACCATGGCACAATTACGACTGCGCAGTTGAACATTACTTGGTTGGTTACTGCGCGCTCAGGCGCTGCCTGATAATAATTAAAACCAGGTGGGCATTATTCAAACGTTAATTGTTGTTCATGTCGCGGGTTCCGGAACACGCTTCCATCCGTCTTCCAGATTAGATTACATGTTCGAAAAATTCCAAGCAGAATCTGGATGACCATTCGCTATTAGCAGCAGCGCCTTGACTTCTTTTAAATCTTCAAAGATTATTCCACATTCGCCATAATTCACCACTAAAATCATACAGTACAAAAGTCGTCCAATAAATCACCAAGTACTTTTTGCACTTAAAAACAAGGAAAGTTGTACAAGTTTTTAAATCTTCCAACCTTTTTCAAGCTTTACGGGGAATATTTAGACTTCCCAAAACAAAAATTGGCAGTTTCGCACCTTGCAATTTTAGACAAAAACTCCATGTAATTGCAGCTTAGCCCTTTAATCAAGGAACACATGAATTTTAAAAATTTTGGAACTTGCAAAAACAATGAGCTTATATAATTCACAGCGTTTCTTGTATCATCTACATTTGACATGGATCGACAGTGTTTTCCACCAGCCAAAACTTTGTAGTAATTGATATGTCCAAGTTGTAAACTGGTAATTGTTAAATAACATGTATTTTCCTCTCCGTGTACTAATAATTCATCATTGTAAATTCAAACAAGACTTTTGACTGGACTTGAGAAAAGAAAAGGCGGCCTGATGAAACATTTTAAAAAGGTCTATAGAAATCAAGGCAGAGAGATGACTGAATATATATAAACGAAACCAACACGTATTTTGCGCTCTCGCCTTGAATATATTCATCGCCTGGGGCAAAATGTTCATTAAAGGCTTGTGTACTGTATAATAATGATACAATAAATACACGGGCTTCCTTCCCGTGGATAAATTGACCCTTGTAAAATGGACCGTTTTGGTAGGTGTTGAACAACATCAAGAAACCACCGTGTAATTACAGAGCGCATGTAATCCAAAACAAATATACAATTTCAAACTCTGCCCAAACCGCAGGAGCGCCCTCTGGAGCGCGGCGCGGAGCGCGCGCGCTCCGCGCCGCTCTTTGAAACTAATGTCGACTGTTATCGTTATAGCCCTCCAACCGACCTGTCCAACTAAACCAAACAATTTACACACCTGAGATCATAAAATATCTCATTTTTATTCAGCTGGAGGCTGTAAATGTCATCAGTGCATTGTTATTGCTGAGTGACTGCTTTTCAACTAGTACTGCCTTCCGAAGATTTTGCCGCCAAAAATCATTTAGCAAATTTTTGGCGCTAATTACAAACTAAACGGCAAAAAGTCCTCGTGTGATTATATATAAATCATCGTTTGAATCTGACGAATCTCTATAGCCTGTCAGAACTCAGCGAACATGACCTTGCATTGATCAACTTGAACTGAAGGTCCGAAAAGTAAGTATATAATCTCCTCATCAAAAATATCTCCGCGTACACAAAAACTTCACAAGCTGTATGGTTTGTATGAATATTGTTTGATTCAGGATTCAGTCAGGTGAATCTTTAATCCACGTGAATCCTGTAGGATTCCGTCTGTCTGTCTGTTTTCATCTCTTGGCTGAAATCATGTGGCCATTCAGCTTTAGGTAGTATCGTAGTGGATTACAAGCGTTATGATGATGTTCAATTCAAGTTGAAGTCAATATAAAGCATCCTGATGATGATGATTTCATCCAGGTATAAAAAAGAGTGCAAAAAAACAAGACACTATCACCAAGTTCCGGGAGGATGGTCTTCTTGAGCTGAAGCTTCGCTTTTTCAGCTCCTGAACCACCTGAACTCTTGACACGGAGCCCAGCAAACCACCACACGTCCTCTGACCTCATCTGAGAAGAGTTTAAGCTGTAATTAATATACCTGAGCCCACCTGTTGAATACGTCATCATTATCATGATCATGATGCGCCACAATCTCGATGGTGCTTTACTCAATGGGCGCATTCGGAGATGAACCATTGAGCAAAACTACCGCGACTCTTTTATCCCTTGCAGTTTTTTCAGTGGGAACATCGTCTTGAGCTCGACAGCAGCAGGTTAACCGATTATTTCCACTCTGCATGGCTTCTTGCCTCTCAGCTCAAACCACAGACTTATTCACTATTATTCACTATTTAAAGACATGGAACGTATAATCAGGGTCATAAAAGCTAATCAGAGGCAAACAATGGACTGCAATGACAAAAAAGAGTTTTGAATGCCTCCTCATTATATACAGGCAAGCTATGGCTGGAAACGGCATTTGTTTTTGCCTGGTTGTGATTTTTACTTCCTCTAAGTGTTCAAGTTTAAACATGTGCAAAATTTCCACTGTTACTTCCTTCGAGTGGAATTTCGAAACAACTTCACCTTTTACTTCCTCCAAGTGTTCAAGTTTAAAAATTTCAACTTTTGCTCAGTAGAAAGATTGAAAAACGGCAGATTTCTTACCTTGCTGGAAATAATTGGCCTTGCGAACATACACGCACACTAGCGCCATCAACTGGAGCTGCGACAAGCGCTGGCGCGTTGAACTGGGGAGCGGGAGCAGGTCTCTGAGGTTGGCGATTTCCGCATTGATGAGGTCACGTCGAAGCTTAGAAGCGCCTTTGGTCGATTTATTGGCATCAAAAGAGCTGAAATTCGGCAAAGAATCTTGGTGAAAAACTGGGTAAAAGGTTTCAGGATTCTGAAGTTGTTGTAGCTGTTGTTGCTGCTGGACTTCTACGGCGTTCGCCGAAAAAACTCCTGTTGCTGCTGCTGCAGCCATGTGTGTAAATTTTGTCGTGTCTGAATGCACCACGACTTGATCACGACTGAAACGCTTTGCAGTTTGCGTAATGCTGCGAGCACGGAAAAGTTTGCTTATTTCCACTGCGTTTGTATTTGTTCCAGGTACATCACGACCGCTGAGGACGTCGAGAGATTCACGTTTCGCCACTCACGAAATGCTCTCAGGAAATGCTTTCGATGCTATTGTGTTCAAGTTGTCTTTTTTAAACAAGAAAAGTTATGACATTGTTACCTATGCTGATGCTGTGTATAATATTCGCCTGGGTTTACGACCGAAATGTTTTGCTTCCAGGTTATAGTATCGGAGTACTAATTGTGGCTTTGCAAAAAAAAACTTTTTCTTTTGTACCTCGCAAAGCCTGTGGAGCTCGTAGTTTCCAAGTCAACTTGGTCTTGAGACTTCGGGATTCTGAAACCTGTCTGACTTGTATGGAATTTTTGACTCGTTTCCACACATCTCCGCGCCTGACATGCTGGTAATCATAGCGTCAAGTAACTAATTTTCTGTGAAAAAGTTGCAATCTGGAGATTCAGGATTTTTAATATACCCGAGAGAAACGCCTAATATTCTTCTTGTAGGATACACGTTGTTAAATTGGCTTCTTTGCCGAAAAACACCAAAGTACACGTGATTATCGGCGGCGGACATGGTTTCCAGAATACGTGTTTTACAAGATATATTTCTCATGGTTCTGAAATCAGTGGGTTGAAGGCCATAAGAACGCTTTCAAGTGCTGGATCGAAATGGTATATGAGTTGGCGGCGGGCGAGTCGTTCGACTCACTCAGTCGCTCAAGACGTGGACAGGTTTCCATCATATAATAATCATCACACAAGTTGTTTTAATCAACGAGTCGTGGTTCGTTTTCCCCATTTTCATAAAGGTGATAATTCAAAAGCCTTGCTCTGGCTCCAAGTCTTCGACTTCAGCGGCGAGATTCCTCCGTTTTAAGCATGAATTCTGATTCTTCTTGTTCTTCGGAATGACTCCAAGGCGGTATCGAAATCACAACAAGCTTCCTAACGTAACGTTATAACGCATTTATTCCCATAATAAAGTCGGAGAACATCTCCATTCAGAGCTTCGCCGATGGAGATACCATCTCGACCGCCTTTCGTTTAAGCCGCAGCTGAATTTGTTGCCCATTTTTTCCAGTTATTTTGACTCGATCAATATATATATTCAGCCGAGCTCCGGAAAGTTGATGATTCATATATATTTGTATGGATTCAGGCGGCAAAAAAATATAGAAAAAAATATATATATATGGGAGACTTGGGCAGAGTCCGGCAGGTTTATCGACTTGCTCCGCACCATGACGCCTACTTGTTCTTCTTGAAGCCTTTTGAACTTCGAAGATGGATTCAAAGTTGGCTTCATACTTTTTGATTTTTAAATTTTCAGTCAATGCTCCAAATTGCACTAGAAATGACATGTTCGCATATTTGGTCATCAACTTCAGACTTCAGCTCAGTCAGCCAGCTCTCACTTATTGACCTCTGAACTCCTTCGAAAGTGGTTGCAAGTTGTCAAAGTGGACTATTGCTGATTGCTGGCGGAAACTTTTGTGATTCTGATTTACAACGTATTGCTTCAGCTTCAAGTTTGAAGTTCCCACGCTATTATATTTACTCCATTGTGAATCTGCCGGCACTCAGATCGGAACTTTGGACAATCGCTTGGGTAATTGGTACCATCACTTCTTGAACCACTTGGACACTTGCTGAACCGCAGCATCATCATAAAATTGTCATCTCCTGTCCTCGCCTGGCGAAAAAGTTCCACTTGTTCGGAATGATTTCGACAAGCGATATTCGCTCCAACAATTCAGTTCAACGAGGTCGTGTTCTGGCTGTCCAAGTGTCGACACTTGAATATGTACGTTTCAATCAGAAGAATCATTTCTGATTCTGATTCGCATCCAAAGCCACAAGCTTGGTTATGATGGCACAGCTTAATTTTTGACCAGCGGCCAGAACACGTTGTTCCAAGTGGACGCGACGCGCGCGTCACCACCTAATCAAACAAGAGCGATGCGCGCTCACTCTTCTTCGCTCGGCTCTTGGAAGACTCTTGTAAATTGCCATATCTCATCAAAATCAAAAGCTTTTCTGAAAATGAGCCAGCCACAAGAATTCCACCACGACGGTACCTTATTGTTGGAAACTGTTGAAAGAAGAATCTGAATGTGTCTGGACGGGGAAAGAAGGAGTTGCCAAGGAGAATGATTATCAGTCGACTAACATGATGATGAGCTATGATACTCCTGTTATGGACAATTTCCTGATTACACCTAAACGTTCTCTTCTTCCCTTCGTCTGCTGGATTGTTGTAAAAATGTTCCACGTTCCTTCTCTACAACGCCACAAACATTCCTTCACACAACAATAACATTTTGGAACAACAACAGTAGCACAAGTCAAAAAGCGAGACTTGTTACTACTTGGTCTCATTCCCTTGCACCTATTATCATAATTTCGGTTTAATTTTCAAACAAAAAATAACCAGAAGCCGTAGCCACAACTCCACAACAATGATATACCCATAGGATCATTTTTTAAGAGCTGCGGTCTTGTATAGCCTCATAGCACACTTAAATTGCCGAGCAAGATCCGGAATTTGGAAAATTTCAAAAATTTCGTCCTCCCTCAATCAACAAACCTGGGTTTCGTTTATATTTTTTCCGTCTCATTTCAAAGAAATTCGTGGAGATTTTGCTGGAGAAAGGCTTGGAATTTAAAAAAAGCCATTGCAATTTCCCGCGCGCCGTGACCTTTAAACCGTGCGTTTCTTTTCTCAAGGCTATTCGCAGTTAATAGCCAATTGTCTTTTGGTCTTGTCGTATGTTGTATGTAGAAATGCTCACGGAATTCCAGACTTGATTTCGAGAGCATCATCCAATGATGCTCTTTGCTCTCTATGTTATTGCTGTACTTTGGTCAACTTGAGTTCTGGCTCTTTGAACTTGCCGCCGCGGTGGCGGAGCGCGGCGCTTACTTATATATATAATCCTTTGAAATGAGCCTCTTAAACGTTCAAAAAGAAGAAGAAGAATCTGTTTCAATTGTTTGCTCAACCGCCGCCCATTCTATTTTCAAAGTCCTGTGACGACGTCCTAACAAGGATCCGGAGCGGTAGGAGGCTTTCAACAAGACTTGCAACTCAAAATCGTCAAGTGAGCTTTTTCATTATCTCCTTGATTAAATAATTAATCTGTTGAAGGACTCCAATCGCCCGCCACCTCCTACTTCAGAAGCCTATACAAGACATAGCGTAGCGAGTTTGAAAAATCAAAGTGCGAATCCAGCTCCCCGTGCTATGTAGTAACATAGGTATAATTTTAAAATTTACACGGGAAACAACACCCCATGTCGATACAGGAGAGAAAGGCTGAGAGACAGCTCCATTTCAACCACCTCCAACCCCCCATCGGTCTCAAGTACAATCCAAAATCG
>JAQGBJ010000838.1:0-30818 GCA_034698345.1 Sphaeridia pumilis | reverse complement strand
GAGACAAAAAGTTTTTTGGCCAAAAAAAATCGACAGTGGTACCCCTTTCGATTTTTTTTGCCAAAAAATTTTTTGTTTCGGATTTCCATCATACTTGACCTGATTGTTAAGGGTTCTAAGGGTAATTACTTCGTGAAGTCCGTTCATCAAAATGTCCTTCCGTTTGGCCACAGCAGGACTTGGAAGCTACACTTCCCTATCTTCCCCATGTTAAATTTCGCTACTTAAACTTAAAACAGCTATTACTGGGCCTACAGATTTGGATCGAAGCCGAAACCTTCCAGGGTCAAAGAAGGTATCCAAGGGTTGCTCAATGGTATCCTAAAGTTCACTTTCGAAGAGCTCTTCACGTTGAAAAAAATACAAGTTTCGTTGTCGTTTGATAACATTGCGTTCTCGAAACCGAGCAAAACAAGTGACCCGACACCGAGGACCCGCGGGCACAAAATTCAAACCTAGTTTTAATCGAAGCTCACAATAGTAGGCACTTATTTCGAAAATAATTTAAGTGACTCATAGTTAGGACGACAACTCCAACGATATTTTGAATTCTACGATATACGTACGTACACATTCGTAAGATAACGAAAACCGAATCGACCTTGTTTCTGTCTGTCAAAAATTCCACATCTTATCTTATTAGTATGCGGCGCTTCAGGAAAGCTTTTGACATTTTTGAGAACGATTGCAAATGCAATTTTAGCTCCAGTTATGGCAATCGATCGACGCCATGCCAAGTACCCAGGTGAAAATCAACAGACACTTGGCACTTTCATTCATCGCTTTCATTCATCGCGCCGGATGTTCAATTCTTCGTGGCTGCTGAAATCATTCATGCCTATTTAGACCTCCTGTGCAAATAATCAACAATGCGTTGACGATCCAAAATATTTAAGCTGGATTTCGATGTGTGAGGCTTACATCCTGTTCAGACGCTTACGTACAATTCATTAAAACTTCATATTACATCATAGAGTTTGAGCGACATGTCGAAAGCGGGAAACTCAAAAACCACGTGGAATTTCAACAAAGAGTTTGTTTGTAAACAACCCGACCTGAGCTTGGGTGACGAAACACAAAAATTCAAAATCAGCATAAAAATGGCAACAAAATACCGGGTTCTGGAACTGTACGCTGGCATTGGAGGTATGCACTTCGCTTTAAAAGGTAAGCTCCATAAAGAATGTTCTTTTAGCAGTGCTGAGTTAGTCACAATCCTTGTTTTGCGTTCGTAGCATCTGGAGTGGATTTCGAAGTTGTCCAAGCCCTGGAAATCAATCCATCGGTATTAGAAATCTACCGGCACAATTTCGCGGAATCTAAAATACAGGCAAGGAACATTAATGGCCTCACTGCAGATGACATCAACTCACTCAATATTGACGTTATTGTCATGAGCCCTCCATGCCAGCCGTTTTGCAGGTCAATATTTGCATATGATATAACGTCAGATATCGCATTTCGAAATTCAAGTGCGTAATTTATCTCATGAATTCAGGAGCGGGAACAAACTAGGAATGGAGGATAACCGAAGTTCGTCCTTAGCCCATGTATTGAGCTTACTACCCGCCGTCCAGTTCAAATACTTGCTCTTGGAGAACGTTAAGGGGTTCGAATCATCAGAAGCCAGAGCAGCTGTAATCGAAACCCTGACAGAATGCGGAATGCATGTTCAAGAATTCCTCCTCAGCCCTGCAAATTTTGGGATCCCGAATAAACGTCCAAGATACTACCTGATTGCAAAGAAAGCAACAACCGACTGGCCTTTCGAAGCAATAGATACTGTTCATTTTGAACTTCCAAAGCTGAAAGAAACGGTTGCTTCATCCATCGAGAACGTTATGCGCCGAGAAGAATTGAAATGGCTGAATTTCAACGGAGATTGTGCAACGAGAAGTTGGAGAGTAGGTGACATATTAGAAAGTTTAGTTGATCTCAGCCAGTATACTGTACCGCAACGTTTAGTAGAGAAATATGGCGAATCGATGGATCTGGCTGATGAAAACTCTACTAGTACAAATTGTTTTACAAAAGGCTACGGTACGTATTTGAAAGGAACAGGGTCTTATATACCTCTGGAGCATGTCAAGAACCAAGAGGGATCCACCAAACAATTTAGGTATCTTACCCCTAGAGAAATTGCAAGACTAATGTGCTATCCAGACGATTTTCTATTTCCACCAAAGTCAACAAACAAACAGCTTTACCGAGCTTTAGGCAACAGCATCAACGTTTATGTGGTAGCTCTACTAATAACGTTATTGTTAGCAGATTAATATATTTTTCAATTTCCGTGTTTAACTATGTACGTATACTTTCAAATCCATTTCCAGCGACCTGAAAAAAAATCAATAAATTTCATTTACACTATCGAATCAGATACAACTAACCATGTATTATTAAGAAAAGCCGTACTTTGAAATATCCAAGATGACGTCATACGAAGCGGAACATCGATATTTTGGTTCGTCCAGTAGACCATTATTTATAGTTTCTCCGCCAACTCTTTCGATCAGTTCTAAATCGCACAGCATCTCCAACTGTAACAATACCACAATGTAGGAAAAAGTTCTCAATAAGTACTAAACAATGCACGAAGACGAAATTGGTAATGCCCTAATGACCTACCTGTGACAATAAGAGAGGGCTCTTTTCTTCTGAAGTTTCCGTGAGATACGAGTAGATTGCTAGAAGGCGGATCTGTGAAAAAACTTGAGCATCACTTGCAGAATCAGGCTCAAACGTTTCTTGAATTTTTCTTCGTTTCTTTCCGTGCTGAGATTTAACAAAATATCTGTGGACATCACATGAAGTTCAATTTTCATTGTCGACTATTCAGGACTCTACTGCTATTTAGTGTCAACCTACCTTTTATCCGTCGATGCAGGATTATTTGACGCAAGATATGCTGCTATCAATAAATACTTTGTCAACTCCGGAAACCTATGGAAATTTCGTATTTGGACCTCTTTAGCTTTTCCAGCCGCAGCAGCTGCTGCTGAATTCGATGGTATAATGTTAGCCTTCAATGTTCGAAAATCTTGAGTGAGCTTGGGCTGGATAGCTTTGTACAGTTCTCTGACCTCCTTCATAGGGAAGTTCCCGTCGAGTTTATGCTTGATCGGCTTGACAAATTCTTCATAGTTCAAAATAGCCTATTAGGAGTAGAAGCGAAAAATCATCTTGAAGCACTTCTTGTAATTTCACTCATTTTCATTACCATTTGAACTCACTAGTCTTTGTAGTTTCCTAAGGTCCCGACATGCCATGAAGACTACTTGCAAAGTCACATTGACTAGATGCTGGTAAGCAACAGGATGGAAGGATTCCGGGGTTTCAGAAAGAATAATTTCAGCTACTTCTTCTGAAATTGCAATGAATTAAACTGTTTAACTACCCATGAGGCAATCTGATTCCAGCTTCAACTCACCTTTGGTATACTGAGGAAAGTAAACTTGTACCATGGGTTTCATGTCCAACATAGTTGCATAAGAATTCAAGGGTAACGTGCTTATGTATACCACGCAGACATTGAGGTACGTCAAATCCTGGAGTCTGCTCAGCATCTCTAAAATTTCGGAATGACTCGACCGAAGAGATTCCGTTTCTTCTATCACCTGTCCAGAAATGACTTTTAGCATTATTTTTGAAACTTATACTTCAGTCTTACTTCAATTCGACTCACCACTACCAGAGGTTCAGACTTGATTCCAGCTGTGATAGCGGTGTCTCGAACTGCTTGGATGAGATCCGAAATCGTGTCGCATTTCATGGACTCCAGTGCTTTTTCTGTAATGAGTTAGATTTGATAGGAGTTTATACTTGAAACCCATCAAACAATCCTGGTTTATCAAATGATAGATTAAAAATAGCGATGACTGTAGTACCTTGAGCCTGGAATAGTTGACGGACAATAGTTCGAAGAAAAGGTTTGAGACCACAAACTATTTCCCTCGAGCTCACTTGAGCTACATGATCAAGCTGTAAATCCTTTAAAACCGTCTCCAGGACGTGTGACTTTCCCGAACCGTTTAGTCCCCATAAGAAGATACCGGATGGAAGCAAACAACTCTGAAGAGCAAGTAAATTCACAAATTGTAGTTATCGGAAATGTTATTGCAAAACAAAACCGACAATAACTTACCCTTCCCATACAGGCCTTCAAAATATCATATTGTTTTTCTCTAGCTATTAGTCCTTTCGCTTGGTCAACACCGTTTTCAGTCGGAACAACCATTATCGAGATCTCCAAGTATATCAGACTGATTCCGTGAGACTATGCACTATGGATCCTATGTCTCCGTACAAATTTACGAGATACGGATTTATAGTTTTTATCGAAACGGCACAACGCAACAAAAGTTTCAATCATTTTTGGTACGACAACAACAGCGGTGTCCCGCGTCAAGATTACGTTCCCGCCGTGCAGACATAGAGTGACAAAAGATTCGATGGTTTCGTTCTATCAGAAAGTGTCTTGTCTGAAAGACAGCAACAGGGGAAATGGCGTCAAACGTTCTATAGATGATGCTTATACTGACAGCAATAGACTGCCCATATGATGCTTGGCTACACGTAACTTGGCTGAAATGCAGCAAATTACCCGCTATTTACTTTTAATGAAGTACATGTATAAATTTTACTTACATCTTCTCTGTTAACTCAAGAAAGTAACCTAAATCAGCGAGGGCTACGTTACGTGCATAACTTTAATAATCTGAACTGGCAATGGCTACTTATGAGTCACTTCAACAAAACTGTATAATATGTCCGAAGGAAAATAAATCCTACAGTACAGCATTCCTGCAATTTAACATGCCGTTAACGCAGTCAACTCTTGATTCGTTAACATATAAGCAATAATTGATAATTAATAATACTCTGCTAAATTATATAGTTCGAAGAGCAACAATTCAGCGATTCCTACGGTAAAATAATCTTCTAGCAAATACAACCAGAATTTTACACTAATCCTAGATTATAGATTTGTAAATGTACAATTCCTCGGTCTAATATATTCAACGATTCTCGCTTTCAACTGGAACACCATTGTATACTGGCTCTGTATAAACTCTATGAAAAAAATTCTACATGTATAACCCTCCGAATTTAGACAATATGTGACAAAGTATAATAATATACTCAACTTGACTCGATTGAGCAATCAGCACAATCATAAAACCTGTTGCGTTGCGAAAACCGGCTCCTAACTTGACTGGCTTATTCGCTGAAAAAACTATTGATGAACTGGATGCACTGTCCATCGGGCAAAGGAGCTTCTTCAGATTCCTGAAGACCTGTACTTGGTCGAGCTGCAGTGTTCATGTCATCCATGCTAAGCTCAGCCAGAATTTCAGAAACTGATAAGTCATTCCCTTCCGGTAAGACGATCGGCTGATTGAGCATTTCGGGTTCTTCATTTCCCAAACCTTTCCAGATGTCTCCTCCTCGGGTGTAGAAGTGCCAGCGTTGAGTATCTTGGAAAATCTTCTTCTCTGTCTTGTTCATGATGCTATTACATTGCGGGCTACAACGAATAAAAAACCATTAATTAATTTGAACATATATAGGTAAAAGTTCCAAATACAAGGAAGAAGAAGCGTCCACTCGAGACACACTTACATCAGAAACGCTTCACTCTTGAGTTTCCCTCGTGGATCATAAGACTTGGTATTCGGATCGACATGCCACTCTTCTTCTGGTCTTATTACAGAATACGGATCCTGGTGCAGTTTGGGAGCATATTTCTCAATGTCTTTGAGGTCTGCGGAAAAATCAGGCATGTAAACAATTAGAAACTTTCCTTCCACACTTCTACACATTGCGTTTTAGATATAGCTTTTCGAAACTCTTACTGCTTCATCGTTACTTACGTTCATCCTCGGACTTCTCTTTGAAGCTGCATTGGAACTCATGGAATATCTTCTCAGGTAGCTCAAGCATGTGGGTCGAACTGAAACGGCACTGGACTTTTTCGGGCACGATCCCTAAGGTTTTACAGCTCTCGTAATAGTTCTTGCGACATCGGTACAAATGGTGGTTAGTTCGGCTCAATCTGGAAGTTCACAGAGTTCAGATTGCATCCTATATGGCTATTACTCTTTTGTCAAATAATCTCTTGATCAATAGTCGAGGACTTGCACTCACCGAATCCAGTGACACTTGTCGTATGGGCACATAATGATCTTTTCTCCAGGAGCTAATGAGTACGGGACCATTTTTTCGGCTTCTTCGCCGCTCAAAATCGGCCACCAAATGTCGCCAGAGGCTGTGTCAAAGTCGTCTTCGGAAACTATCGTGGAAGTAGATAGATAGTAAGCCATCTTGCAGCCTGGAACAAGGGAGAAAATTAAAATACAAATTGACTTTCACAGGAGACGCTCGGAATCAACAGTCTACCAGAAGTACACAACAAACGAAGTTCAAGAAGACGCACTCTCAAACTCTTTTGTACAAAATGGATAGCTTTTGAACTTACCGAAATCAGAACCGATGAAAAATGTCTGGTTATCTTGTCTTCCAGCTTCAGACTTTGAATTTGCTGCTGTCAACTTTTTGACATGACCAGAGCTCCAGACTTTTAGACGTCTTTCCAACACTACTGTCCGACAGTGAATGATCATTTGGACATCGAAATCGTCTAATGTCGACTTTG
Source organism: Sphaeridia pumilis (assembly GCA_034698345.1). NCBI lineage: Eukaryota > Metazoa > Arthropoda > Collembola > Symphypleona > Sminthurididae > Sphaeridia > Sphaeridia pumilis. Next base: position 24,163 of record JAQGBJ010000838.1, on the reverse strand, counting down.
GCCAGTGGTCGAAGTTCGCTCCGTCTTCAGGAAAGGCGCCCCGTAAAGGAGTTATTTCTCCTTAAGAATCTGTCATAAACGTAAACGTAATCTCTCAAGTATCTCTTGCCCACTTCGCCCCCGATATTCGGCCGAGGGGGACAACAACCAAGGTTTGCGTTGGAAATCTGGATGGGCCAATGCAGTCGTGCCGTGGTCATCGCAGAGCTTCGGGTACATTGCTGATGGTGCTGGTAGTTTGAAGGGGTCATGTCTCTATCTTAAACCATGAGCACCTCAAGTTCGTCGCCAGAAGCCCATGGAAACCGTCAGCTAAAACGTTTTTCATATTCCATGAACATTTGTGCCGTCTTCGTCAACGATTTATTTGTCTTCGTGAAGTTTTGAAAATCGCTGTTTAAAATTCGAGAAATGTTAGTGCAATTTAATTCTGCTAGTCTTCCTTCAACTTCCAACTTTATAGTTCCTAATTCTATTAAAGCTTTAATTAGAATTCATGTTCATTTTTGAAGACAACTAACTCATTATAAGCACAGAGGCATATTTAATGTTCGCTGCAGTAAGGTATTTCCCAAGTATCGGTACTCTCACGGCTGGAACACCTTGTCATTGAAATTGTAACAATTTGCAACCTACTTATAGTGCAAGACTATATATGTAGTGCAGCGTGAAAATCTATTTCTAGCTCAAAATCCTGTAAGTTCACACTCTCTAAGCATCAGCGTTAGGTTTCTGAACAAATGTGGTATCGCCTGAATCCAATATTTTCAATGTCATGCTAATTTGGCCAAGATCCTACGAACTGCAGTTAAAAAGAAAACACGAATGTTCAAAGAAATGCTCAATGTTATTTTTTGAGACCTTCTAACAACTTAACCGAAATTTTCACATATATAGAAACCAAAATCATCTACGCAAATATCACATATCATAATTTAAATGACGACGCTTTTAGCTTTTTCTTTGCCTCTTTATGAGCATTGCTAGCTTTAACCTGGTTTTGAACCTGACTTTGCAACTTCGCGAAAAAGGCTTGAGAAGATTTTAACTGTTTTGAATTTTCGTGCGATGTGGTTTCATCACCTCCGTCTTTCGATTTCTTCTTCTTCTTCAGGCTGTCGGCGGTTTTGATGTTATCGCTTCCTAGACCCTTGGCCACTCTATCCAACCGTTTCATTTTCTGTTTCTTCTTGATAAGCCTACGTGTTCTATTCTTGTCAGTCGCATCAAGTTCTTCCTTGGACTTTAGAGAACGAACCAATTGCGCTAAAGAACATAAAAAAGCAGCTTTGAGCATTTTTAACCTTCCAACATAGAGCAAGGACAGGTGGTGCAACTTACGTTCAATTTCCGTAGGAGCTAATAAAGTCTCGTCTGCCATCGTTACAGGAGTGGCCTCTTCCATAGCAATAGACGGGAGGTTACTGACCACGCGAATTTCAGCAGATGCCTGGGAATCAAAATCATCATATTGTAACTGAAGGAAGCTTCAAAACTTGATAAAATTTAGATATTCGAGCACTTACATTGACTGGAGTGTAATGAAAGTTGCTTAATGCGTCCAACTTCATGAAGAGATCATCAAGTTGCTTTTGTATATCAACTTGATATTCAGGTACTGTGGGTTCGTCTGATGCAGGCTTGATTTTAGCCAAAGCCTCCTATTGAACAAAAATGGCTGGGTGATTTTCTTGAAACGGCTTGCGCCAAAACGGGAACATTCATTTTCAGGTAGCGTACCTTTTCATAAATTTCTGCCAGGCTGTCCTTGCTTTTTTCGGCATTTAATGGGGTCATCTTCTTATACTCAGCATAGCCTTCAGTAGGCCGTACTTTCCTTTGCACATCATCCCAAGCCTGATCTTTGACCCGCTGCTTGATTATATCTTCCAACCTCAACGTGGTCTCGGCAGTTACCATAGGAGCTGCAAATCAGAAGATCTTATTAGACCGATTCTAAATTTTCGTCATCCATATTTACATACGGGATTTCAGAAACGAGGAATTCCAAAAATTATTTCATCATCTTGATAAGATGGAAATTAGCATCATTTGAAGGCCTAGTAGCATTAACTAAAGTAATTTACTAATTACCTTGGCGTATCAGGTGGTCAAACATGAGATGCTCCTCAAGTAAAGCATTTTCCGGCCTAGCTCCAGCTGTAGTTTCTCCAGACAACTGCCATGGTTTAGGTTGAAGTGCATCAGCTTCCAGCTCTTTGATCAACTGCTCCGCGTTCTTAGACCGTTTCTCAAAAGTAGACAACTTCTTCTGCCCTTCCAGATCTGAATCAGTTTCATCCATATCCATACTACCTTCATCGGCTTGATCAAGTAGCCCAGTCGGCCGTGACTTCTCGTCTTCTCTATTTCCATCGCTGATATCGTCGTCAGCTCTTTCTGGACCATCTAACTCCTTGTCCATCAAATCGGACTCTAGCCGTCGGTTTAGGGCCGATAGAGTAGACACCGACGAAACCAGCTCATCGTACAGGAAATTATTCTGCAGCTCTAACTCTTGCCAAACTTGCTCCGAGTCAAAGTTCTGTGTGACCAGCTGCGGCAAAGGGGCCTCCGTTCTCGAAATCTTCTTTCGCTTCTTCCTGAGCTTAGACTTGAGCCTTTGCTGCTTGAGACCGAAATCCAAGCCAACATTCTTCTCTCCAGACTTGACTAGGTCGTAAAGTTGTTTCAAGCATTCGAGGCATTCCTTCCCACCGAGGTTTTCTTGCCTGAAAGCAAAATCATCCAGTCATTAGTACACGACTTTACATTTTGAATGACCTCGTAGATACCCTTCATCTGTATGAATACTTTCAGAAACGAGGAATTCCAAAAAATTATTTCGTCATGTTAATAAGATTGGAGATATCATCATTTGTATTCACCCAAGAACCTACACCCAGCAAAATAGTGTTAGACTTACCCCAAGAAATCTACCGGCTTCAAACTTTGAATCTTCGACTGAACAGTGTCCATTTTCGGATGGATTGTTTCCAAAATCATGAGGATTTAGTGAATTCGTCCTCGCAGACCTAATGAAATTCACTTTGATATCAAAATCTCCTATTAAACCCAAACCGTTGACGTTGACTTTCCAAAAATTACTTGTTTACCATCCAACACGTGCTTCCTCGTGTTGTGGTTGCCACCGTGGATCTACACGCAGTGAGCAGCACATGCTCGTTCTTCATCAAGTTTCTTAGCATGGGCATCCACGCGTCGTGGGCACATTCAGAATTACGCGCTCAAGCCATCTAGCCATAGAAAGTACGACAAAGTCATAGAACATGTTTTCGATCGTTTCATCCACTTCTGCACTCATCCCATCCTAGATCCATAAAAAATATGCACGCATTTTAAAAAATGTCTTGACCCGCTCGGTCATTCTAAGGAATGATTCACTTGGACTATAGAATGAGCCTGAAACATCTTGCGGTAAGCCTGGTTTGGCTTCAAATCTCATCGGTTGCAACTCACAATTAGGCAACTTACTGGTCATCCTTTACTTTTTCAAATAGCTTAAACCACAATAGCATTAATTGTTACCGGGCCTAAATCCCACATCTCCACGAATAAACCTCCAAGTGCATCCAAAAAAGGCGCGGTCACTTCTTTCCAAGCTGCACATTCCCTCTGACCTGATTACATTTCCGTCGACAAGCGTCGCCGCCACTGTATATACTTTTTAACATCCCCGAATTGAATCACCCGCAGGCCCTGTTACTACCGTCGCTTCAATATGGCCACTTACATGTCAACCCGCCAGGAAGTCCATGTCCCATTGTTCACCGGCCGACAGCTAAGCATCGATAAATCGAACCTATTCAAAAAGTGTCATCCGCCTCGGAACCATCGCCATATTCGCCATTCATACACAACACTTGCTTAATTTTGCAACCACGTTCGAACTGTACTCGTTCCTCGATTCCCGTGGGCTTTTTCATCATCTACACCTACAGACTTGCCCGTCTCTTCTTCTTCTGGCTCCTACGATACAATTAGCTTGCAAATTAATTTCAAATGTTATCAGCCAACAATCGCAACTTGACTGTTTCCAATTCCCAAAAGGCACATCTGTCTATCTGCTCCAATAACCCCTCGTTCTTCTTCTGCCTCCTCCAAGCCTTCGTCGTCCTGATCTCATCCATGCAATTTCCTTGTTACCTGTCTCTATAGCCAAGTAAGCCCAAACTCACGTGCGATTCACCTGCAAAACCTAATTGCATTACGTCTTGGTACTTCTTATAGCTTCTTCACTCGCTGCCCATCTGCTCCCTCTCCTTGTTCCTCAACTTGAGCAAAATCCTTCCAACTAACATGCATCCCATTATCACCGACCGAAATATGATCCGAGACACACGGTCGACTGGATTTCAATTGGAACCATCGTCATTTCCCGCACGGAACCTTCTTCCAACGCCATCCATGTCTGTTCCTAATCGACTCACTTATTAGGAACATTCTCCACATTTACTTTACTTCTTCCTTCCTTCCTCTACAACTCTACAAGCTTAGCTTGGCACGAAGAAGCCCTTCAACTGCATTTCGAAGCGCTTCCGACCGACCAACAACACATGCATCTGCCATCACTTTTCATCCATATCCGGACCAGCCCCGAACTCAAAACCCATGCAACAAGAATATGATCCCGAACAAGACTTTTGTCTTGCTTCTGAGCCCCTCGGCGGCCTTTATTTCCGTAGGTACTACAAGGACAAAGGATCCAAAGGAGCATCTGTAGCGGACCCTGTATAAAAAGATGTTTTCAGATCATCCATCGGCCATGTTGAATCTCATGTTGAAAGTATATATACATAAACTGGTACACGATTACTATACACAAGACGTACCTTAACTTCAGCTCAGCAACATACAAAAAAAAGTTTTTGTTCTGAATGGCCCAAGTATGAGAGCGGGAGAGGGTACGAGGATTCCTTGGTTGCCACCACAAAAAGGACCTCAAGGGTCTCATGGAATATATATGAATGATCCCGCGGGTAGCCTTGAATCAAGAGGTTACATATATACACGCAACACTGTAATTTTCGATCAAGGTACTCGATTGACACAAAATCATTAATACACACTAATATATATACAACGTACCATTATTATCAGCCAACAGCGCTTATTGACAATGCACCTTGAACGTTAAGGCTATTGGGCAGGAGTAGTAGGAGCGCAGCGCAGCGCTCTGAGAAGCGCACCAACGTTATGTTATTGTTTGGCAACATAAAGGAGCATTAAGGATACGCTTTTGTCCTTTGGAGGAAGCAAAGCAAGAGGAGTAAAACGCATGTTGTCTTATAATATGAACGGCGAGAAACTTGTACGTGAGGAGAGGAGGCGAGAGAGAGTTTTCTGCCGCTGCTGCTGTTACTCTATGACTCGGATACAGGACTGTGTAGCATCAACAGCATTGACTGGAGCCGAGAGAGAGGAAGGCAGAAAGCCATAGAAAACAGGACGACAAACCGTGGAAGGAGCATATTCAACGTAAAACATCAGGAGCAGTGGGAGCAAATAGCAGCAGTTTCTTGTGTGAGTGATTTTGTGTGTAATACAACGAGGAGCGCACGACGTTCATACAACACACACACACACACACAACCACAACTCGGACAACAAAACCTTTCGACGAATAACACAGGGAATTTATAACACAGCGCAAAGACGACTCGCACCTTCAGACTGAATCGGAAGAAACGGCAGTGTGCACACTTTTAATAATATCCGTTCAACTCAATAACATTCTCCACTCACACCTTGGCTTGGTTTAATTAATTAATTTGTGATCAATTGTCAACATTTTATTGTACCCCCGGCTCCTTTGCGAGCCCTTTGAAAAGTTGTGCGATTCTTGTTCAAGTGTTCCTTGTCAAAATATCAGTTTTCTCGGGATCAGGTCGGATATCAATATACAATACTTACCTTAACAAACATTGATGAAGCTTGTCTTGTTACCACTACCTACACATCCTCAGTATTCAACTACATCATCAGCTCCAGCTAATAATCAATAACTAAAAGTGTCTTGTTCCTCAAAAAGGATTCTTCCCAAACGCTTATTATTATACGGTAAGACTTGCTTCTCCAAGGGATTTGACGTCTTTGTGTGCACTCGATAAGTTATTAATATCAATTCGGCTTCTTCGATAGGTTCCAATCCTTTTAACGACAAGGTTTGTAGCAGAGAAATATTGAATTTTCCTGTCCTGCCCATTAGAAAGAGAAGAGAAATTCCGGCAGATTAATTATGGATCAAGATTCCCTTGCCTTCCTACTACGTACTACTACGTACTACCTATGCGTTTCCAGCAAAGAGCAAGCAGAAACGCATAATAATTTTACAATGTTTTTCAATTCAATTCCGTCTTTTCCTTCCCTTGGATTTTCGGGCTTTTGTTGATACCGTTGTTTTGTTTATTATAGACGACGGTGAAAAGGGTGGTGAAAGAGGAGGGTGAGGGTGGGAATGCAAAATATTTGCAGATTGTAAACATGAGGGAGATGTGTTTCAAGATTGTGGAATCCACCACTTTGTGTACAGCCGCAGCAACAGCGAAAAGCCCTTGCTTGATTGTGCTTTATCAGCAATTTTGAGTATGTATGATTATGCCGACGACGACAAAGACGACAAGTGTGCCAAGATTAGTAATCAGCTAGCAGTAATAAGCAGTCTTTAATGTGGTGTTAATGAATGGCGAAAGTTGTTGTTTGGCCTTTGAAGAAAGTCTTCAATTATCATATAGACTCTGGCCACAGGCTCCATGTATTTATTGCTGTCAAAAGAATTTAATTATGTAGGTAGGAAAGTGAGAATCCTCTTCAGGTTCTACCCAACCGACTGTAAGCTTTTGTTACCCAAGAACAAGTTCCAAATAATATGTATGGATCGATCAGCTTTGAACACAAAAGTTTCGCGGAAGGTCTTATGGGACCTGACGTTCTCGGCGAATGTCTCGGCGAACGACGCTTGTACACAAAAGTGTAATTGATCCCAATGGGCAGGCCAAACAGATAATAGCAATGATACTTGTCGTTCGTCTGCAAAGTTTTGGAGCGTGAATCCGGAAAATGTCTCAATTATCCGCACTATATAACTACAGCCACCCAGAGAGAGAGAGCTTTGACAAAATGCTAACCTTGTCTGTGGTCAAATTGGATTAATAATTCATGAATGCCGCTACCGAAATAAGATTCTGCAGCCGTTGCTGGGTTTTGAAACCCGGTCCTCCTTTTTTCCTTCTAACTCTTGAATCACTCGCGTCTTTTTTATTATGCAACATGTTGGCTAGCCGACTTGATGCTGACGGCGACGCTGGCATCATCTCGTTTAGCACATAGAGGAAACAAGTTGAAATTAATTACTTTCTATACTTTGACAATCCCATCATAGAGACAAGATGCATTACGAGCAATTTTGCTAGTGTCAATTTTTCATGATGGCGGTCGTGGTGTAGAAAAAGGTGGCATGTTTTCCATCTCTTCTGGTAACTGGGATTTTGATGTAATTTTATATAATGGCAATGCCGTGTGTGTTACATATCCCCAAGTATGCATGTCACTAGCAAACTGCTAGTTGTTGATGTGTGTTCTCGAGGGTGGTAATTATTTTGGTTGACAAACTCATTTGCTCCGATTGTCAGCGCTTTTGTTTGTGCATTCGTGATGGAGAGCAATTATTTATGTATCCGCTCTACCGTAGCTGGAACAAACAAATAATGTCAGCTCGTCGTTTTTTGGCTAATCACGACACTCGCCTCCTGCTAACACATGATCTCACGGGATCGAAAAATAGCTTTGGTTTTTAGAACCATGATGACAGATTCCGTATAAAAGTATGTGGACATTTTGGAGGAGATACTAGCAGGAACATGATCATTTCTTAACGGTGATTTAGTTGTGTGCAGCGGAACTTTTCCAGGTGTTGACAAGTAGTTAAGGTTCCACTGAGTTAGTTGCGTTATTATCGTTACAGCTTGTTTGCCCTCCTTCACCAAGGTAATTTAAATGACATTCTAGTGGCAACTTGGAGAGATTTGTTATCAGTCCAAGTATATATTGGAACAGCAAACCGCGTTTCCTGACATGCCTTCCAAATACATAGGAAGAATATAGAATCTTGACATGGACTAACTGAATCGAGTCACCTTTAGCAGAGAAATGTGTATATGAAGAAGAAATGATTTGTTTGATTTCTCGGTATATATAGTAGTGTGAATCACATGGAGGTGAGAGAGAGAGATGTGGGCTTTGAGATGATTTATCGAACAAGATATGAGATATTTTGCGTCGTCAAGTCCGTGAAATTCTCAAGTTGGCGGCGGCTCGCCGCGACTTTCACTCCTGGAAAGGTTCTTTCTGATGTTGGCATTTGGGCAAGGGTGTAACCTTTAAAATAGGGAAACATTATCGATAAAGAAGAGATAATCATGAAACGGGGGGTTTTATCGATTCTTTGTGTGTGTGTTTGTTGAATACCGTCGTGGTCTGATGAATTGATTTGTTTTTTAGGCAAGTGTCGTTGGATTTAAGTGAAAGAAGAAGACGAAGACGAAGACGGGATTTGTACAATTTGCTGCTATACCACTGCCACAAACGACCAGCTATAACTACTGTACTTTCTACTTGAGTTACTGCTACCTCTGCTGCTATATATATATTGGAAAGAATTGCGAATTTTGTGTGAGTGCGGACGGAGAAGAAAAGCCTTTGGATAGTTACCAGCTATGTTTGGCAGAAGAAGCGTGTTTTAGAGAACAAGTAGCTGCTGGTGGGAGAGAGGAAGAAGGGTGGACGTGATTCGACTAGAAGAAGCGGCTAGAAGATAATCTGGAATTCATCTGTTGATCGTGAAACTTGTTATCAGGAATCCGCTTCACATTGCACAATAGTGTTAATTTCGACTCGGGAATCCACTCAACAACTTGCTTTATCAGGTAAGCGACGTTTACACTAGTCAAATGGTTCTGTTGATTGCTCCACCGCGCATTCCGACTACACACTGGCACTCGCATTGTTTTGGCTGCCAAAATTCTCGGCACAAAAGAATGTCAGCAGACATACATGTTCACTTAACGACAAGTCTTTAAGCGAGGAGCAGACTTTGAACGGGGCAAAAGGGTTATAGACAAAAAGCTTGTGTTTTTGTAAGCAGGGCTTCGAGGAGGAAAGGATGGATTTTTCAGAGTAGAAAGAAAGAAATTTAAATGGAAGAAGAGAGGGAGGCAGTCGACCGACGACTTGTTTTGCAGGTTAGAAGAGTGGACAGCGGAAGTGAGTATATATATGAATGGAAGTAATTTGTTGGGTGCCAAGTAAAGGGCTGGAATCCATCGACGACGGCCATGCAATTGACAGCAGAGAAGCAATAAACGTCACTGAAAAGCAGTAGTAACTTACCTGGATTCCAGTGGATGGTGGTGGACGCCCTGGACTGTGGTCTGTAGAAAGCCTGTTAACGAGACAGCTATGCTATTTGTAAGACATGAGTCGTCGTTGGTAGTAGAGTAGTAGTAGTAGTAGTTGTGTATTATTAGTTTGGCGGAATGGATATCGGCAGGTGGGTATACGAGAAAGAAGGTGGCGTCATAGAGTTGCAGTGCACTTTCTCTGCGGATGATGATGGCTTGGGAGGTATCGAAAAGCTGTAAATTATTCATGCAGTTTGGCGTATAATTAAACTGGCGTGTAATGGCAGAGACTGGTGGATGGACGGACAAGTTCTGCAATTTCATTCCTTAAAAGGTTCTTGAAAGGGTGAAAGTGTGTGTATATTTGTGCGTATAATATTGGCATATCTGCAGCTCGTCCGTGATAAAAGTGCACGTTCAAATGTTAGCAGAAATCGAACTGATGAATGGGATGTCGACAATCGAAGGTGTGTTGTTTAATTGAGAAGGTAGCGGTGACGGCGGCAGGTCGGTCGGTCGTGATGTGGATTGGTCAAAGTACGTATGGGAAAAGTCCTTGGGTTTTTATATTATATACTCTGTGAGTGAGTGACTTTGAGCTAGGAGAGAAGCCGCAACGAGGCATTTAAGCGCTTGCTAATTGATAGCATCTGTGCCGCAAGAATGTCTATGGCTTCTACGATATACTACTGTATGCAAGAGGTGTGTTTGGGTCTGTGATGTTAGTGGAAATGAAGGTATGTTTGTTCACGGATGTGACATGAGTTTGTAGGGGACTATTACTAATAGTAAGGACTAGAAGTAAGTGTTAGTAGAAGTAGTAGTAGTAGGAAGGGGATATGTGCTTAAACTGCCGCCGAGTAATTCATAAATCATGACTTGATGTCGTCCCAAAAGCTTGTGAAGCTTTCGAGAAATTGAGCGCTGCTCTTTCTTGTATTTCAACACTCGTTTGTTTTTCTTGGGCAGAGCTGACAGATTTAATGAGGATTCCGTGCAGAGTCAGCAAACTGACTTGACTATACGACTCACTGAGCTTCTTATGAGCTTCTTCGGCGAGGTTTGTGGATTCAAAATGGGGAATCAAGTGTAATCAGGTGTTTAGTAGTTTTTGGTGGTGGATTTTGGTTTAGGTTTAGGTATATGCAATAGAACATGAAGGGAGGTGAGCGAGGGGACAAACTTTAAAAGTTGGCAATGACACTACAAATGACACACCTGAAGGATATTGTGTGTTATTGACTTGGCAATTTGCGAATTGCATTTGAGGTTGTTATTAAAGGGGATGACGTGGGTTGCGTTGCATTTGATGACATTGCCTTCATCCAGTCAGTGTGTTTGCAATATTGTTTAAGGTCATTGGTGAGGGAGGATTTGCAAAAGTTGGTGAATGACAGAAGACGAAGAAGGTAATTTCAAATGTGTACCTAAACGTCAAGAAGTAAATTGCATTAAAATACCTGAAGGAAGTGCGATTGGCAATGAGGTTGATGATGGTGATGACGATGACAGCTAATGTTTTAAAACTGTGACAAAAAGTAGTTTTTTCGTGCGACACGATTCGAGTAATTTTTGAAGGCTATATAAATGTCGTACAAACAAATCCGCTTTTGGTGGATGTTCTGCCACAAGTTTTGAGAATCAAATTTTGTTGTTGGTTGTTGACAAGTGTATTCACGGTATCTTATTCCTCTCGTACAAGCAAAACAACATGTTGTTTGAAATAATAAGGTGGAAGAGTGTGAATACAAGATGAGGTGGCCAGTTTATTTTGAGGTTTCGGCGAAAAGTAAGTAAGTATATACTTGATAGTCCGTGGAATGACCGGGGAGGGTAGTTTTGTTGTTACACTTTTAACCAAAGGGCTGAGGAATGCGTCCGTGTGTCCATCGGTGTTGGAAGTGGATCTTGTGTCGAATGTGGCTGCGGAATCCTACTGGGAAAGAGTACATATATCAAGTGTCGAGGACGAAGGAAGCTTTTGGTGACGAGGATGTTTTGAGGATAGATATGTATGCGGTGGCAAAAAATGGAACGTGGTTCAACTATATTCAACTATACATAGCCTTGAGGTTGATTACTCGGACGGAGTGGTATTTTTTACCTGTGTGCAAGAAGCATTCAGGTGTGTGGAATGCCCGTCACAGCGCAGTAAGCAGGCAGCTTTTGTGCACAGGATGTTGAATATCACGCTGGCGCTGAAAATGATGGGCTATAGAGAAGAGCAAGTGGATTCACTTGAGCCGCCGACCAACTTCAAAGACGATGGACCAACAAGATGTCTTGTTGCTGGGGCATCTTGTACATATGTATTTTCTCGTCGTCGTCTCGAGACAACAAGCATGATGAGGAGCTAAAGATGGCTACAAATTCGTAATGGTAGTCTCCATCTTGTAAATGGCAAACGTTTACAACAAAAGCGTTTCGTCCGAGACGACGACAAGACAGAAGCGAGGGATGAAGCAAAGTTGAGGCAAGTTTGAGGTGGTCGTGGTAATTATTGCCTCGGTGCTATTTAGCGAGAAGAAGAAAAAGACAGAGGTAAAGTGGAGGAAGGAAGTTGCCAACTTTAATCTTGATGATGCTCTTTTGAGATTTGGAGGTACTGTGGAGAATGGAGATTCTTGTCAATTCAATGCAGCAACTTTGCAACGGTTCAAGGGTTTGCCTACACGTTTGTGTATCCGTTGTTTGTAGTCGTGTTCCCAAGTTGCATGCTCAGAATACGTAATGACCAGAACAAAAAGGGATCCGTATATATGTATGTTGGTCTGTGGTTTGAGACAAATCGGGTTGTTGATGCTACCTGTAGAAAGTGGCATATTCTTTGGTTCAAGTGCAATATGGAATGTTGATGTCGATGGTTTCCGTGTGTGGAGTATAGTTTTATTGACGACGCTTTTGTAGCTGTTTTGTTGGCGGGAGCGGAAGACATGAAGGCGTGTGTGTAGGTGTCTGTCTGCTATTCCAGGAGCTCTTAATCAGGTTTAGCGAGTGCTCTCTTTCACTGGAGCAAGAGAATAGAGATTCGATTAAGAGAGAAGAAAAAGCCTTGTGCTTTTTGTGGTAAGCCGGAGAGGTAGGATGAGGATTTGAAGAGATTTAGTACGTGAGCTAATTGGTCGCTAATACGGTTATCAGGCGAAGGGCTAATGGGGAAAGACTAATGGCTTCTTGGGCATTTCCAGAAGAGGTTGCTTTAGTCAGTGGAGCTGGAGGAGCAACAGTGTTTACGTGGTTGCTCAAGTTGATGGGATTTTGATGAATGTCGTTAAGGAGGGGGTGGGGAGGTGATAGGGGTTTTAAATAAGTCTGGCGATTGTTTTTAATGTGTATGGCAAATGGCAAGTGGATTCAATAATGGCAAAAAAGCTTCTTCTATAAATGAGGTTAGGGATTTGAAAGGGTTGTGTGACTTGGAGTCGGAGAGAGAAGCATTTGATTGAGGTTGGATTGAAAAATGATTCTCAGAATGACTTGATATAAAATTGGGACAGAGCTATCCTCTGACAATTGTTGTTCAAAAAAGAGACAGTCAAATATTTGTGTGTGCCTTATCTAAATGTTGGTGAAGGAGGTTGTTGTTGCAATTAATGTGAGTTATAAATTGATAATGCTTTGTGAAGGAGATGTGTGCATTGGAATTATAAATGATGAGGTGAGCATTAGTTATCCGATTTGCATCATCAAGGGGTGTATTCATTTTCAAAGTAAATGTGTTGCATTGGTAAAAGGTGTGAGAGCCGGATTGAGTCTGAGTGTAGTGGAGATTGCGAATTTCGGTCAGGGAGGAGAATTGAAAGACGCATTGGTTTTCGGAGGAGTCGTGTGAATTACCTACAATCGAAAATGTGCAAGCTCATTGTGGTCGTGCCGAAGAGGTAGTTAACTGGGACGGATGGACGAGAATTTCTTGGAAGATGTAGTGGTAGTATTGGAACGTCTTGGGAATTGGCTCTGGTTAGTTGATAAGGCCTAAATGCCTTTGCTTGCGGTTTGGGTTAGCCGGTGGACAATGGCAGGCAGGAGTTGGAATATTGTTGTTTTGAGCTGAAAGTTTTGGTATACAGGATTAGTGAGGGTAGTGAGCATTGTACAACATTGAAGAATGCGTCTTGGTTGCTGCAAAAGTTTTTTTGGTTGTATTCGGTTATGGCTTTTGGAATTTTAAATATCTCAAGTGCAATTCAAGGAATTTATCAAGAATCTGAATCGAGTTTGAATGAAAAGGCAATGGTGCTTGAACAAATTGTTGAGTGAGTTTGAAACGGGGACTTGTTGTTGTTGTCGTGATGGCGTTACAGTTGGACGGATAAATGAGTACAATGAGGTGATGAGGTCTATTTGAGTTGGGTTCCATTTAGGAAGTTGAGCCTCAAGTAGTTGGAGCAGAACCCAATGTGATTTGGTAACCAGTCTTGCAAACGAGGGGATGATATGCGAAATCGAGAAAAAATGACGTAAACTGGAGCAGAGCAGGTAAAGAGTCTTATGGTGGAGGATCACTTGAAGAAGAGGTTGACAAAATATACAAGACTGGAGAAGAAGCGATAAAACTGCTGTCAGCAAATATTGTAATGGTAGAGAAAGAGAGTGCTGTTGTTATTGGAGGAGAGGAAACATTTGCTCTTTAAAGAAAGCTTTCTGGGTAGGTAGTAGAGAAAGCGAAGAAAAGGAACAACATTTATTGTTGTTGACCAAGAGGTTGTCCGCCCCTGGTACGTGGGCAAGGAAGTGTAATAAAAAGTTGTTGAAATATTTCGGTTGGAATGAAGAAGGAAATTGTGCCTGATATAAATTGATTCGGTGGATTGTGGACAGATTACGATCCTCATGGTTGGCCATGGGCTGGAATGAAGAGGTAGTTGTGTAGGAGGGTCAAGTTGATGCGGTCAGCTGTGTATGCGGAGAAAGTAGAATTTTTCTCTCAATTAGGTTCGGATTGAGGGCTGACAGAGAAAGAAGTTCATTTGTCATGTGGTCAGTTGTGGCTGGGAGCAAGTATAAAACGTATCCAGCCACAACACTACTACTGCAGTCGCTACATGTTATGTTGAGGAAAATGCCAGAAACAGAAGAATTATGAAGGTTTGAAGAATTATGTTGCGGTCGTCGTACACGTATGGGAATCGGTTTCTTGCGATGGGGATTTGGGTCGGGGTATCTGGAGCTCAGGATGCTGGAGTTTATTGTAATCGAGTGGAGTGTAGGAGGCAGGGAGGGATGGACGTGATTATATGATTTAAAGGCCGGGTATTAAGTCGCGTCTTAACGTGTAGACAGGAGGGTGTATTGTGAAATCCCGGAAAGAAGTGAGACCGGCTTTGGACAGGGATCTGGGTGGTGAAAAGTTGTTGTGGTAAAAGAAGCATGTGGTAGAATGTGGCGGGCAGAAGTAGTCTGTCTGTCTGTCGGTCTGACGAAATGTTCAGGAAAGTATAATATGGCAAAAGTTTCTTCACTTGCCACCAAATCCCTGTACTGGTGAATACATGTGTACATCTGCGGGAGTTTGATAATGCGCGAATATTTTTCAGCTTCTTCTATTTAACAGCTTCTCCCCAGGTTCCCGTGATTGAATGAGCGTTAATGGAGTAGGGACTGGGGAAGAGTCTCCTGCTGTTTTGCTTTTTGGTACCATTCGCGTGTTTCCGGTTTGCTTGTATTTTATTCGCAATGGGTGAATCTTGTGAAAGATGGAAATTTGGGCAAGGGAGCTGAGCTGAACTGAGGTTTTTGTGTATTCTCTTAGTAGTCAGTCCAAAGGACTCTGAGCTTACTGACTGTGAGAGTGTATTGAAAGAAAGCGGTTAACTTGTTCGGGGACAAGCTTATAAGCTGGTGTAAGACTGTGTAAATTGATGGTGAATTATGACACGAGTGTGTAAAGGTCTTGCAAACTTCCTTATTGGCCAAGTATCGATTTGACAGCCGGGGTAGGATTTTCTTTTGTTATTTATTGAAAAATGTAGGCGGTAAGGTCGTATGAAGCGACTTTGCAAATTTAGGCTTGATTTGTTGTTCCAGAATGGCAGGAAATAAAATTAGAAAAAGCGGAATTGATACCACATGTTTTTGTTTAAAGTATTTAAGTGATATCAGTTTCAGAGTAGCCGTGAAGTGAGTTTTTGGCTGCTGTTTCAGAAGGTGGTACAGCTGTGGAAGCGGATGTGTGAAGACGGAGCCGACAACTCGCTGGGCGTATATAATTGCGCTAGTGTGAAATTCATGGCGAACATGGTAGGATTCATCGGTGTATATAGAAAAGAAGGGTGCAAGTGTGAATGGAGTCTGTATATTATGTATAATGCAGTTTTTGTTTCTTCTTTTTCTTCTCGTGTGTTTGATCCGATTATGAATGTGGAAGGTTTTGGCATTCACATGCGGTAATATTTTGGGCATAGTTACTACGACAAATGTGTGAGAAGCTAAAAGACGAGTTTCTCAGGACTTTGTAATGGAAGCAGACACATGTACAATTTGGCTGTTGAATAATAAAATGTAGTAGTAGTAGCAGTAGTGGAATGTGCATTTGGATCATCGTTTTTGCAGACATACATTCTGTACAGTACAGTAGTATATATGTATATATATTTAGTTTGTTGAAATAGTCGGAGGAAATGGCGACGAGATGGTCTTGGAAAGAAAGAAGCGCCACACACGGGATCCGGTCGAGTCTCGGTCGTCAGAGGATAAAATTCCTCAGTTGATTGATGCATGCTACAAATTAGTAACGTCCGTCGTATATCTAAAGCTTAAATTCGCAACGTTCTCAACCTATTTGTTGGCAGCCGTAGGATTCTTTTGGGGAGCGAGTTTTATTGTTATTACGTGGCATCATGTTTAAATTGATTCAGCACGGATCTCTACGTACTGTGTCTACTGAGGATGCTGCTGCTGTTGCTGAAGCCTTGCCTTGTTTGCAGATCAAAGTTGGTGAGGTTAAATGGCAGTATGGATTTTGTAGTCTTTTCACTTGAGTAGACAGGAAGGAAATTGACAGGGATGTGATTGACTTGGTTTGAAGAATTTTGGTTGTGAGTTGTGAGTAGTGTTTAGATTTTTAAGGTGGAAGAGGAAGAAGGGATGATGAAGACGATAATGGTTGAAGGAGCATGTTTATATTTACAGAATGTTATTCACGTAAATGGGATTCGGGTAGAATCGGGCAGGAGCAAGTGGAAGTAGAGGGAGTTGCTGGTGGTGTACAAGTTGAGTGTGTTTATTGCGGTTTAGTGGGATGTGTAATGCGTGACAGGGAAGGCTGTCATTTACGTTCAGCGTTCGAGATGATGCTGATGATGAGGATGGAAGGATTGCAGATGTGACAGAAAGTTTTGGCACAGTTTGAAAAATATTTCAAGCAGAAAACATGATTGCTGCAACAAATGTAATGTTGAATCGGTCCATGGATCATATAGGCGGGAGAGATGTTAAAAATGATTCTTGAAACGTGTAAGCCATAATGATAAGTTGCCGTGCGACATGAATGAATATATGTTTGCTTTATGCAATTTGGATGATCACGTTTGGATTCTTTTGTTATGTTTTTCGTTTTTTTGCCAACTGTAAGTTGGAAGATTCTTCTTGTCTCGACTCTGTGTATTTATATATCTACATACATGTATATACTCGACTGACTGAATGGCAAGAAGAGAGTCATAAAATTTAGAGGCGAGAAACATATTGTCGAGGTCTGTGTATAATTTCATTTGACGCAGTTGCTCCTGTTTTTGGTTGCATCTGGTGCTCCTCCTCCTTGTGAAAATTGAGAAAAGGTTACAGAAAAGAATCTTGTTCTTGTTGTTGGGGTAAAAATTCAAGAAGAGGTTGCATATTATGTTGAGCTGAAAGAGACAAGATCGTTTCACAGTTTTTTCACAAACCTCCCGTGAGCGTGCGGAATATTTAGAGCCTGGGTGTTGTTTGTGTGTGTCTGTGTGTGTATTATATATATATATTTTGTTGTAGTGTTTTGTGAATTGCCTTTTGCTTTGGCAGAGAAGGGTTGCGAATGTCGTGTGACTTGTATACTTGGCTGTTATACATCCATGTGGATTTTGCATGCCTTGTTCTTTTTGGAAGTTGATGGAAGAAGAAGAATATAAGCAGAAGCCGGCATATTTTGCAAACAGCGGCTTATTCCTGTGTCTTAATGGTAATGAGGGAGAATATGAATCGCTTAGTTGGGCTGTTAGTAGGAAACATTAAAAGGTTGACGGCTGGCTTTGGGGAAGTAGTGCATGTGGAATTTTGATGAAATTGTGCAGAATTGCGTAATATTTCAAGATGGTTATTTCAGTTGATGGGATAAGAAGGTGTGTATAATGTTCTCCTGGCAGCTGCTTAAGTGTTTAAGCGCATAAGCAGATAGTCTAGTAGAGCCTTTGGCGTTTCTCCTCTTGTGTTTGCTATGCCTTGGAGCTAATTCACGGAGGCAGGAAGGAAATTTTGGCCATTTCGTCGTCGACTTTTGCTCTTTCTCTCTCTCCTTCTATAAGATTCGCCTTGTTTGTTTTACTTGTGGATTACCAGGAGGAGATGAAATCTACCGAGATATAGTTTGCATTATCCTGCATCAGAACCTCTCTCGAAATATCCCATCATCATGGTGGTGGATGGTATATTTTTTCCTACTATTTTTTGGAAAGGTACATAATTCTGATGGCAAGGAAAGACAAGCGAGGAATATCGACGGCTTTAAATTCCTGTAGCGGCGGCGTTACAGTAAATATTTGACATGACGGGACCAATTTGGCAGTCGACTTGGTAAAAATTGATTAATGCATGAGGCAAGTGTGCGGATGATGATTCGGATTGGTTTCAGGAGTGGGCGTGTGATTTCGAAGTTGGTCGTCTCATATAATAGTGAAACTTGTATCAGTAGTGACGCGGTTGAAGCCTTTGGCGCTGAGGGATATGACGGTACGGGTGCTGACTTGGCTCATTACCTGTTGTCGCTACTAGTTCAACTGGGTTCCGGATTCGTGAGTTCAAGGTCCGCGAG
This sequence comes from Sphaeridia pumilis, assembly GCA_034698345.1. Lineage (NCBI taxonomy): Eukaryota > Metazoa > Arthropoda > Collembola > Symphypleona > Sminthurididae > Sphaeridia > Sphaeridia pumilis. The sequence continues at coordinate 5,737 of JAQGBJ010000838.1, read as the reverse complement.
AGGCCGTGAGAGACGAGATGAAACTGACTGAGAGGGATAAATGTGCCGAATCTGAGTTGATAAACTAAGGATGGACTATAAGGCTCGTAAAGTAGTTGATGGAGAAGTTGGCTAAATTTTAAATACATGTGTAACAAAGGCTGATGAGCGTTCCGGGAGTGAGAAAAACCACGGCGGTGGGGTGAAAGGCGGCGACGACGAGGCCTTTGGAGAAAAAGGCATGCATTTTGATGTGTTTGGAGAAGACGAAGAGAGAGAGGTGGAGAAACTTGTTGTCTGGTTTGGCTCGTGTGTTTGCGCACTTGAGCGAGTCGGCTTTCCTTTCTGTTTGTACAAGTGAGTGTGAGAGGATAATATTGACTTGAGCTTTAAAATTAGCTGTAAGGTTGCAAGAGTTGCGAAAATAATAAATTGAAATGATGCTTTTTTAGGTGTATACATTCTATGGAGGTGGTGCAAAAGGACTTTCGGTGCATGCTATAGTTGAAAGGTGATTTAAAAATGGTTTCTGAGTTTGAAGAAGGAATAAGCGTTGAGAGAGACGAAAAATTGCGAGATATGAAGAGAGAGGCCAGTGTTTATTGCTGTTAAAGAGAAAGCGTGTATATATATACTGTACAACAACAAGTAAATATGAGAGGACTCGAAATTAGCAAGTTAAATGTTAGCAAGAGATGGATAATTATTTTACAAAATTTGGAGTGAACAAGGAAATGGACGGGACTTGTAGTAGATTGACAGAGGCTGAAACTGGTTGACATGCTGCGGTTTAGTAGACTTACGTATACGATAGTTTGAACCAATGGTGGTGTGGTAGATTTCGGCGAATCGACCAAAGCTAGAGATTTGTCCCGACACATCAGTAACAATGAGATCCGTACTGCTGTGACAGGACAATATCCAAGCCAAGTTCTTTCTTCTTTGGGCCAAAAAACGAAGATTTTTGGGTGTTGGTAGTGGCGGTCCGGCGTTGTTGGGCAGAAGATCCATCCAGATGTACGTTAATAGGCGTGCACTAGGAGTAGAGGCTGACTGAGTGAATTGTGGCGAACAGTAGTTTATGTGTAGCTGTGAGATATAAATTGACACTGGAACTGTATATTCGGTGCATGTATGGAGGGTTAATAAGATTTGGAAACAATGGGATGAGATTTTGTTGAGATTTGGCAACTCAGATTAACTGTTGCTATGTCACATCCTCTCAGAGTCCTGGTTACGTCGGTATGTGTTGCAGAGAAGAAGAAGAAGCAGCGAAAGAGCGTTCAATATGGACGGGGTGTGTAAGGTCCGACTGACTAAATGGACTTGTAATTGTGGGGTTTCTGTCCGAATGTCTCAAGGTGGACTGTAGCGTGTATAAACTGTAGATGTATGCACAAAAATTGGCAAGGAATTACGGTTAATTTTGTAGAAAAACACGAGTTAAATGGAGTTGGATGAAGAAGGTTTGCAGGTTGTGTGTGTACTGTTGGAGGGATTGTGGGAGACGAGTTGTTGGGACGGCAGAACAGAGTGTTTGTATGTACGCTGAAAGTCGATATACGGGTGTGGGAGAAAGAGTAGCAAAAGAGAAGGAAAGAGAAAGAAATAGAGAGAGAGGGCAAATTGTGAACGTTTCCGAGGGTTGAAAAGGAGAAAGTGGCGGATTGTGAGGGGAGAGTTTGGTCGTGGGAAAGCGCGTTACTATATAAAGTGAAAGCGGAGAAGAAGAGAGAGAGACACATGATTCAAAGGGGGAAAGCAAGGCAAAGTTGGATATGGCGCTAGAGAGAGAGGAGAAGGTGGCGGCTTAAACTTGCGGCGCTGTATATAAAGGGAGTCTAATCGATCATGATGAAGCTGAAAGGAGAAAGGCTGAAAGTTGTGCTTCCTTTTGCTCCCTGGTCGCTTGGTGTGGGGTGGGCGCCGGCGTAAGCACAGCGACAGTCGGAGAGAAAGTTGCATGCGATATATTATTGTATGTCTCGTAGGGTAGTTGCGCATGTATAAGGGATGCATAGCCTTTGTACGTATAGAAAGGATGGACAGGGAGGAGGAGGAAAGGGGAGAAAGGCAGTGAGTGAGAATTGCATTGTGAATTAGCCGTATATTCATAGAGTATATTGGGATTTGGGATAGTGGAGAAGGCAAGGGAAGCTGGGCTGAAAAGTCAGATTGTTGAGGGAAAGCGGTAGCGGTGGTGGTGGTGGAAGGATGTCGTGAATGCCAGAACCTAATGGAAGAGGCTTTAGGGGAGTAAAGTATTGGTATCATAGGGCTGTTACCCCTTTATTGGGACTTTTATATAGACGGGTTTAGCTTTGGGAGGTAACTCTATACATTTGGGTGAGACAGTCGCAGGTATAAATGTATGAGGATAATATTCGAGTGTATGTGTGTGTGTGTGCCGCCAGCCAGGTGGATTAGGAGGATGGAGATTTTGTTCCTTATATGTATGCCTGGAGATATAGATAGTGGGGAAGAGGGCGTCTTGTTTCCGTGACCAAGGAAGAAGAAGGCTTTGCTGCTACTGCCATAATGATGCTGGTAGACAAAAAAAATGGAGCACGTGGATTGGGGGGGGGGGTTTGGAGACGGGCGGGTTTTGCTGTTGGTGCGGTGATAATGGCGAGATGATGAGCCGGGTAGATGAATTGAGTGAGATTTTTTTGGTCATGAATGAGAAGAAGGCGGATATTATACAATATTATGGTGTAAATAAAGAAAAGCCGAAGAAGAAGACATGCGGCCTGTGACGGGATATGAAAGAGTCGACAGGGGAAGACGTTGAGGGTGATGTATAATGGGTGAAGGATGATGAGAGAAATGCGGTGGTTGTTTGATGGCCAAGTACATAACGTCTGTTTACCATTTGTGAAGAATGATGGATGTGAGGTTTCCTTGTTTATGAGCTAATATTTTGTTCATCAGCGTTCATGAAGGGGTTAAAAGATGTGTGGGGCTGAAAAATCTTTTATCTTGTTCAGTCTGAAAAGAAAGAAGAAGACGATGAAGATGAAGTGATCATATGATGGTGAGGAAAATAAGCTTTTGTCGCTAAAGCGATGAGTTTTTGAAGCTGGGAAATACCAGGGTTGGCTGCCAGGTGAAAGCCAACAAGTGTGTGAGGCTATTCGAAATTGGCACTCTGAGTATAGTATGTGTGTGTATGCTAATGGAGAAGAATGTAAGGTTGGCGGGAATACTAATGAGCTCTTTGCAAAAATGAGGTGGAAGAAACAATACAAGTGGGAAAAGGAAGCTAATTACGTTAGGGGAATGGCGCTTTGTGAAAGGCTGAGAGAAGGAATGTTGTAATGTGGACGTGATGCTGTGGGCGCGCTGCTGCGGAGACACATGTTCGAGTTCACTGGTGAAAAATATTTGTAGAGTTACTGTAAATAGCAAGGCACCTGGCTGAATACAATTGAAAGAATATGAGGGAGCTTGATAGCTCTTGTACGTCCGGTTCGTGCTGCTGGGAAACGTGATTAGAAGAAGCTGGTAAATATAATAAGGTTCTTTGCATTAAGATGGAAAGGAGGAGGGAAAAGTTATAGGAGGGCGATAAACATTTGAGGCTGATACTGACGGTCGAGTAATACGGTGACATTCAAAGTTGGTGAAGAAATTGTGGTAATGGGATGGGGTGTAGCTGATTATAGATTTAAATGTTTATGACGGAGATAGCCGTGGAGGAGCTACTGTGCGTGCGGGTTCTTTTGAAAGATCAAGGATGCCTTATAATTTTTAAGCGTTCTCTTTCTCTCTCTCTCTCTCTCTCTCTCTCTCTCTCTCTCTGTGTTTGTACTTGTTGAATTTTTAATGTAGTCCATAGCTGACAAGGGAGGAAGCGGAGTGAAAAGGTAAAATTGCGTGAAGGTGGACCATGTCTGTCTGTCTTTGTTGTTATGTGGGATTTGGAGGAAAGCGGAAGGATGTTTTTGTTGTTCTTTGGAATTGTTTTACGGTGGGCGGATGCATGATTGGCACCTGTAAAAAGTCTGTGGAGGAAGGAGAGAAAGGTGGAATACATGCTTAATATATACGTTATGTAGAGAGGCAAGTAGTTGATGGTTGGCGGATGGTGGGTGCTTTCTCCGATAAGTAGCTCCGTCAAATGTAAGACAAAGACAGCATGTGTAAAGTGAAGCCCATCAAGTGTACGGTCGGAGCTCTTAAGCTGACACGGTTCGGTGTGTATTGTGGAGGGATGAAACTGACAGAGGTTTCAGACTTGGAACTTGAAAGGGTTCCCTTCCCTGCTAACAGTTGGGAATGAGTCAAGTTTGATGATAATATGACTTGGGCAGTTTTGTATTTCAAGAATGAGCGGAGCTCAACTTTGTTCAGTTAGCAATGTGAGCTCGGTCAGTCATTAGTAAAAGGTGAAGAAGAAGAGGTTCGGTGTTGAAGTGGTGGAATCAAGATTCGGTTTGACGTGTTCTTTTCGTGTTTTTGTGGCTCTCTCTGGAGGAATAAGGCGGGTAATTTAAGTAAGGTTGGTAATGAATTTTGTCTGGAGAGATTATGGTAGGAGTGGAATGGGAGGTGAAGGATAAGGAAAGTTGGGGGGAAACGGCGCCATTAGGAAATGACAGCGCTAATTTCACACAAGCGATTATTATATGACAGCTTGTTCCATTACATGAAATAGCTATGAAGAATGCTTTTGATTTTATGAGTTAGAACGGGCCGTTAAGGTAGGGATTTTGTGTAGAAAAGTTGGTGCGTAGAACATTATAAGTGAGGGGTTGAAGATCGGTTGGGGGGAATATCAGAGATAAAAGAAGTTTGAGGAGGCTCACAGGTAAAAAAAGTGATATCATCGGAATTGGTATTGGAGAAAGAGGGCGAGAGAGAGGTACACGTGGAGAAAGTAAACGAGAAGGGTTGGACAAATTTAGATGATCAAAGGAGGTTTGTGAAAGCTGAATGAGCTGGTTGGATTTGGGTTGTTTGTGTAAATACACACATTCGTTGTTGCGGATAGCTGAGCAGTGATTTTTGTATTGTCAAGTGTGATTTATGTGGTGGTCGAGTGGTTTAGTAAAGGTTAGTAAGTGGAATCCATTTTTGCTGAGTGAGGAGTAATCGAGCCAGGTAAAGGATTTTGTTTGCAAACGTGGATTATATATACTGTATATACGGATTCTCTCTGTTGGTTAGACAAAGATGAAAGTATGTTTTTGGAGGGCTGCTGGCACAAGTGACACGCAAGCAATCAAGAGTTGGCTGCCTGTGAAGAAGCAAGTATATAGTTGGAGGTAGTTTTACAATTTGCTCAGTGATAATTGGATCTCAGGTACTTGGGATATATTGGAATGCAGAGTTGGGTTGTTGGGAATGACGAGTCTTTGGAGGTCCTGGAAGCTTTTGGTACTTTGGTATATACATGGTCGTCGTGTTTAATCGAGAGGGAAAAGTTGGAAAAATGGTGAAAGCATAAGGTAAACTGGTGGAATGTTTTGATGAAGGTTGAGCTGAACAGATGATGATGATGATGATGAGGGCGATATGGCATGTGCAGTCAGTGCGGAGGTTGTGCTGCTGCTGACTGTGGGTCGAGGAGAGGGAAAGAGAAATTTTGGTGGGAAAAGGACGCGGGTTGGACTGCGAGTGGGTTAGAAAGTGTTGAGCTTGGTGCGGTGGAGTGTGATCAAGTTTTGAGTGTTGCGTTGAGCGGATTGATCAAACATTAAAGTGATGCATGGTGGTGTCGGTGTGGTGCAGGTACTGGTGGGTCGTCATCATTTCC
>JAQGBJ010000837.1:0-30818 GCA_034698345.1 Sphaeridia pumilis | reverse complement strand
AACGTACTGTCGTACCCGTGTTCTAGTGCAAGGCATGAGTATCCCGAGGGTTGACAGAACATGTCCGCCACGAAGGAGCTCCTTCTGCCTGTTATACTCCGACCCAGCACCTTTGTAATGGTAGCCCACTGCCGACCAATATTGGTGATGCAAAGTTGCATCATGTTGGAACTACTCATTTGCAACGAAATTCCTATGCAGAGTGATACTAATTGGTGGCGTAATTGCACTATTGTATTGCAATCGCAGCCAGAGAGTGAGCGAATACCATTTGCAGCAACCACGGGGGTCGGCACGTGTATTCGTTTCAGCTACTACCGAGATAGTTACTGGGGTTTGGTACAGTGTAGCACTGTGATTTGAGACCATATACCATTGCTGATATACGATAGTTAGGAGCGACAAGTCGCTGATTAGGGTTGGTTGTCAATACCATAGTGCATAGTGCATTTTGGTATAACAAATTGAGAGCGACAAGTCGCTGATAACTGAAGAGATGTTGATTTGCCGCATGGAACCCCACGTTGCAGACTTCGGCCTAGTGTGTGCTATTTTAGTTCGATGAATCTCCGCCGCTTATGTCTTACGCCCATAAGCGGTAGGAGCAACGAAATAAATGCACGGGCACTGGATCTTCGGAGGTCCTTGAAGGGCCTGGAAAGCTCACACACTATGGTGAGATTTTGGGCAAGGTCCAGGACCTCTATCCTTGTCCATCTCGTGGAGGCAGGCTGCCAAGTACAAGAGCTGGGCGACAACCTGTACCGTATGCGCTGTACTTGACAGCATCGTGAGGAGCTCAACCTCCGCACGTCCGCTCTCCACGAGCGCTGGCTTGATAATCGGCGTCAGCTCACCTTTGATTTCCAACTGCATGTACTGCATGGTTTTGGTGGCGAAACCCGGGAACTTTCATGGCTGCTATTAATTCGAGGGACTTGGCCGAGGGAATCGCTGGAGGTAAGGACAAAATACCTGCGCGTGCGCAGGACTCCTTGGCTTTGTATACTATTAATTATGAAACGCAAATGCAGGTCCGGATGAGGAAATCAGATACTTGATTGGACAAGATTGTCAACTTCACGGTCGTTTGCATGGACTTTTTGTATTTTCTTCCCCGGCAATGGCGTTTCTTCTCTCAATGCCGGTTTACAGTTCGGATCGTCGAATCGTTGAAGTTAACTGAAAACTTATTCGGGGGTGACGTTGGGCTCATTGGCTTCTGCTTCGTTGTCGATTTCTGGCTGTTGATGGTTCACATGGTTTCGTTGTACTGGTTTGAAGGGTACTTAGTACTTGATGAACATTACTCTCGTTTTGCAAGGACTTCTGAAGGGTCTAAGGTGAGATTTGTGTTGCTATGCTCAATTTATGGTTGTGTCAAATGTCTCGCCAGAAATTGAACCCAGTTTTGTTTTATACAAGGACATCGAAGCTTGACGACAACATGAACATGAGAAGAAAGTTACACAACTACGAGACACTTGCAATTTTAGTCAAACATTTTGACATGGTTTGCGCTCCTTTCTTGGCTCCAGGAATCCTCGCCGTGCTTTTAATATTGGCGCTTCTGAACTATGTTCTGCTAAATATGGAGTATCTGCTGTCTCCTGGTCCTGTACTCACCTTCACCTGCGTCGCCTTCGGGATCTTATGTAATGGGCTCTTTGCAATATATTTCAAGGCTTTGTCGTGGGTATTTGTCGAATCCGACGGAATATTGCAAGTACTCAAACGGGAAGCAGGTGAGGCGGTTTGGGATTGCAGGCGCGCGCGGTATTACCGGAACCGCTTGAGGGCGCTGAGGCCCATTAGTTTACATTGCGAAAACTTTTGCCCAATTGACTGAAAGTTTCACGTGAATTTTCAGAGCATCTTGATGGAACACACAAGGAAATTTTTTTTGGCGTTCAAGTGCATGTAGTGTTTAGTTATTTAGTTGTGGGCGAAATGCTTGAGAAGGGATTTTATAAACGCTGCGCTTGTATGTGATAAAGATGCCTACAGTCATAAGCCTACCAGGTTATGAGTTGTGGGTAATCAGGGGCTAAATCTCTCAAGTCTCAAACTCTCATCAATCTCTAGTCTTTCTCCTGATAGTTAACTCAACACAAGTTAGTTACTTTTTCCACTCTCAATCGCTCTTGCAGCTGGTTTAAATAGACTCCAGTTTTCAGGACAACTTGGTAGCTGTTAAATCGTGGGAGTACCACTCCCATGTGGTACTACCACCGGAGTACCAGTGTTACTTGTGCTAGTACCAGTGGTACTACTACTACTACTCCGGTGGTAGTACCATGGGAGTGGTACTCCCACGATTTAACACATACCGACAACTTCACTTGCAATAATTATAAGGCAATTATCTATTCGCCTTAGTTCTCTAATATGTGACTTTACTCATCTGCTTCTAAACTCCGACTCTGCTGGAACCTCTTCCGGTTACAGATTTCGTTTCAAAGATGCAATGTGTAAAACTCCTGCTCCTTTAACTGCTCATTATCTATACAGGTTGAAACCATAGGCATTATAGCTAGCAGATATATAATTGAGCGAGAACGAGCGAGGAAGCCGAGGTGAGCACACGTGTCTCGTGGCAGCTCTCGGAAAATTTATTTTTTAACGGTGAAGTTGGGGGCTGATTGAAGTGAAACAGTGTAGAGGGATAGAGCAAGAGTTGCGGTTTCAGAAACCGAAGTCCGTTTTGGTGCAAATCGTTTACTTGGGTTGAAAAGGAGGAAATTTTGAGAAAAATTTTGGGGAAGATTGGACGAAAATTAGTAGTTCCAAAGAAGACCACCAGGGAAGAAGTGGGACGCGTCAGTACACGAAGTCACGGAGGAATTACTGTAGAAGTAAGTTCAACTTAACAAAGTATATGTCTGGCGAGGCGGCCCGAAATCATTGGTGGATTGAGCCCATAAGACACTGGCACAAGTCTGGTCTGATTCAGGTGTCACCTGACTACCAAGGATGGGGAAGAAGGAGCGCCAAAGTTCGAACGCCCATGATGAAGAACAGCTGGAAATACAGGACCCAACCATATCAAGTGGATCGAAAAAGTTCAGTACTGAAGAATGTAGGGTCCTTTTGGAAGCGATAACGAGCTGGGGAGATGGATTCGATGGAGGAGAGAATTCTGACACGGATGAGTCCATGGAGCCAGATTCAACGGAACCAATTGTGGAGAGGAGCGAGGGAGTCCAGATCATGGAGTTGCAGATTGAAAACAAAGGTCTTCATATGGATGTGACATGTTTGAAAACGGTCATCAGTCAGCTATTGGAGGCGGTGGACGAACTCACCAAAGAGGTTAAAGGCTGGCGCAAAATTGCTGAAAAACTGGAGGAAGGACGCAGTAATGACCAATTAAGGGAAGAAACGAGAGGCAACGCTGAAAACGATGGGAAAACGAGGGATCAAGTTGAACGGCTACAAGTCCAAGTCCAGGACTTGAAGAGAGACCAAATAAAGGCTGCAAAGAGGGGGACGGCGGAGTTGAAAATGCAAGAGCAAAAGTACCAAGAGTGTTATGAGAAATGTGAAGAAAACGAGAAGCTAACCAAAGGGGTTATAGATCAAGTGAGAAAGTTGAAGTACCAGGACAAGGAGAAGAATGTCATTGTTTACAACATTGCCGAGAAAGAGGAGGAATCAATTGCAAGTTTGACCGAAGAAATGAAGTCGGTGGTGATTGGAACACTCGGAATGGAACCCAGCAAATTGGTCAGAGCCTTCAGAATTGGAGCTAAGAAGCTGAACAGAACAAGACCGGTGAAGTTGGAACTGGACAGCAAAGAAACGAAATGGGAGGTATTCAAGCAAAACGAAATGAGGAGGAGAAGTGGGAACGCGTTTGCAATGGCTGCGGATAATCCAAAGGAGGTTCAGGAATGGATGCAGTGTATGCAAGGGGTAGCAAGATTGGCGAAGGAACAAGGAAGGCACGTAGTCTGGAGAAGGAAGAAACTGTTTATAAACGGAGTGCCTTGGGACAAGTGGAGGAACCAGGAGTCTGGAAGTTCAAGAAGATCTAGTGATACCTGGAGGGGAGGATGGAATTCATCGCCGGATGCCACAGACGCCGAGGGATTTTAAGGATTAGGGTCCAACGTGGGAAATGTAGCTAATAAACAGTGTTAATTTAGATAGTTTTGATCCGCTAAGAGTGATGAGTTGGTTTAGTACGTGTGTACCAAGTGTAAGAAGGGAATAAGTAGTAGAAAGTAATAGAAGTGTCGTATGAGATAGAAGTTGGAGTATTCACCTTGGAGTTAAGTAGTGATTACTAATAATGGTTGATGTCAGGATGTTTGTTGTTGTTTTACCTTATGTGGAAATTATGGAATAAACAAGATGACTATTGCCCATGGGCCAACTGCCCTAGGGGTGTATGGTTATTATCTATCTATATAATTGAGCTACACAACAATCGACCCCTTTCATCTCAACAGCTACAGTACAGCTAAAAGCCCCTCATGAGCTACAAACTGGATCGAACAGGTTTTGAACCAAACACAGTTTGACTTACGGCTGAACTTAAAAAACTCCTCTAATCAATATCATTCCTTAGACCGTGTTGTACATACCAAAAGCGAACAAAGCAGATGTATATTACAAACATAAGCTTAATGCGAGACATTGACTACAGAGCATTGACAAGCAAATCCTACATAATATCTCTCAGCCTATAGCATAACCATACACACAAGAATACAATACAAAACTAATACGTAACTAATGTTAGTTGCTGAGTTAAAGGAAAGCGGGAATTTTAAGATTAATTCGTTTTGTGTTTTGGCCTGATGAAGGAAGAATTTCCGAAATATTGCCGCTTTCTCCCTGTACCCTCCAACCTTGTTGTGCTTTTTCGCGTTTCTATAACTAAGAATACAATACATTCAATAGATTATAAGCACTGAAGTAAGATTACGAACTAGTACACTCTTTCCGCGGACGGACTTAAGTCAACATTCAAACGTGTAAAGGCTGACAAGGAAGACCTCCGGATGCTTCACTTTCAAGCCTCCATTATTAGTCGCTGCATAGAAGAAGTAACGTTTTGTCCATCTGCGGCCTACGCCCCAGACAAACGACTCACATTTTTGGGTTAAGGAACGGATGAAGGAATTCTGTGGATTTAGAGTTTTTAGTGAGTACGAGACCCTGGAAAGTATGAAAGTATTGAGGATTGAGGCTCTTGTGTGCAATCCCATGTCATTACGACTAACCTACCATTGCCTTATGGTGGATTCCACTTTTTCTTCAACATGTAACCAGTAGCGTTTCATGTAGTTTTCGTTTCCGAAAGGCCGAGCAGTTTGACTCCTTTACTTGCCACTGGATACGGAAGGGCTTCATCGCACACCCAACCACCAAGTTTGTAGATGACACATTTTGATTTGTTCAGTTCTGCTCCACTTGTTTCGCTAAACTTCTTAAAGCCGGCTTCAATTAAACTTATTTCAGCGGGTTTTTGGACAATGAAGGTACAGTCGTCCGCATAGACCGACAACAAAATCAACTGAAAAGCCGAACTTCTCCAATGTACTCCAAATGTAGTCTCGCTCGATGATGTCGAAAGCCGACTTTTGATCCAATGACACAATAGCGCATTTTCGGTTTGACTAGAATATGTCCCTCAGGTAGTGTAAGTTGTCGTGAATTGTGCGTCCTGGAATACTGCATGTCTGGTAATGGCCACTGACAAACTTTGTGTGTGATTGTCACGTTGCAGCAAATGAAATTTCGGATAGCAATGGATTTTGTGAATTAGTCACTAGTTTCAGCAAACCCATTCTTCCAACTCTTGAAGTGCAAATAAACACTGTAAAAGTGGACGAGCTCCAGTTGGCCAATGTGGATCAAAGTGGGACACATTGGCCAATTGAAGAGAAAAGATCGGGATCAAGAGTTAAAAAAGAGTTCTTTCAACAGCTAGGAATTTCCTATTTGCCAAACAGAGTAAATGGTTCAGTTCAGGACTGACTCTTGTTGGTATTAATTATCGTGGTGTGAAGTACGAGGAGTGGGAGAATTTCCAGAACAAGGGCAAAGACCCAATTGCTCTAAATATTCGAAATCCAGGTTAGAATTCATTTTTTGAAGGCATAATTGGACTGAGTGTGGTGTATTTTTGAAGGCAAGATTCGAGTGTCTAGCAAACTGGAACTAATTCGATTTTTCGTATTTCGGGTTCGGTAGATATGAGCAAATTTTGTACTGTCAAGAAACCAAAAGAGGACTGTTTCTACGTAACCGAAAAAGAAAATGTTCTCCAGAACCACCGTATGGTACTCACCGCTCCTTCAAGTATGCAACAGTTATTAGTGGTGGTATATACAATACACGAATTTGGAGGATACAAGAGGATACCCACTTGCCAATACCCACTTTGAAGAAGTGGATGTTTGATTCGACTGGACAGTGCTGGAGCCTTTATGCAAGTTGGTCCCAACAACTACTTGACAACGGCCGCAATTGACGTGAAAACACCTCAGCTTTTCACCATGGAGCACAGGCATACCGGCCACAGTGCTTCAAGCCCTTTTGCACACACCGCGATGTGGTATTCTCCTCGGTTCACATATGGTCTCCAACATGACATCATACAGCAGTCGTGGCCTCAGACGCTCTTTCAGCCGCAGCTGCTCAGTCAGTCGGTGCCCTCAACATTCGAGTCGCAATCATTTCCAAGGAGACTTCAGACGCTCTTCCGGCCGCAACCGGAAATTGTCATCGGTTGGCAAATTGAAGTTGCCGCCACATTGGATGCAGGAAATGAGAGCTTTGACGTCATCATTCAGCCTTGATTTGTTGAATCCTTGCTTAGCCAGTGCCTTGGGGTGCATAGAGAGTCCATTGGTGCCTTTCCAGTAATTGAAGCGAGATTCTTCGGTGCTTATCCCGTCAAACACTCTTGCCATCATCCTGTAATACATAAGGGGAGTAATTACTATCTTGTCCGTGCAAAACTAATCATGCAAAGAGTAAAATTTGTCAATTCATCACCTTTGATCTTCCTTGCACTGACTCACGACCGTAATGCTGTGGCTAGCCATGTTGGAGATTATCTGGTCTCAGAGTTGAAGTTGAGGTGGTGTAGTAAACTTGTGGTTGTGATGTTGAGAAAACTTCGAAGTTGTAGTTGCTCGGTTGTTCAAAAACAATTGCTAAAAAGCTTCAATGATCCAGTCGCTTTTATACGATGGGGCTGTTGTTGAAGCTCGTTTCGATGCTCGTCATTCCAGGCGCTCTCTCCCAAGCTTGGTTCGGCATGTCTGGAGTGCTAGTTGCCCCAAAAGTTGACGTAAAACCGACCATGTGGAATCCATCTCGGGCTGAAGTCTATCAGGCCATCGGCACAGGAGGTAATAAACGTTTCAAAGGCCTTGTACTATTTTTCTCCTTTTTATCCTGACATGAAAATTAATGTTCACAATTTCCACAGTCTGCTCACCTATGGCCGATTGCTTTCACTGCATATGATCCCCAACTGCGTCTACTACGTCGGCCTGAGAGATTTATGAGAGATCCACTCGTTATCCGGTGTGTTTCGCGGCTAATCTAACGGTTCCGCGGAAACTGAAAGAAGTTCAAGCTTTCGATAGTTTCGAAGAGTGCTTCAGACAATGGATGACGCACGAGCCCGTGGAACTAACGACCACGACGCTCCTAAAGCCGACACCCACCGTCACATTAGCACCGGCTCCACCACTACATGACCAAGGCTGGCCGTCGTCGTCGCTCGCCGATTCTCCACCACCTCCAGCCCCACTTGGTCCAGGCTGGCCATTGTCGTCGTCGCTTGCAGATGCTCCACCACCTCCAGCTCCACTTGGTATCTGCTGGCCATCTTTTCCATCGTCATGTCCGTCGCTGCATGACCCAACATAATCATCAGCCACGTTCCCTGTCTCACATACAGATTCTGGTGAAATGAAGTCACAGCTGGCCTTGCTTGACGCCTCGAATGAGCCTGATGAACAAGGAGCTGTTTTAGTGGAACCATTAAACGAAAACAGTAATTAATTTTCTACTAAAGAAACAAGATTTCTACTTTGATCAGTCAAATTGTCAGCCAAGCTGTTGTTTACCAAGTCGGTCGCTGAACCAGAATGGCTTCAGACGATTCACAAATTACGTAACGCAAAATCTGAGATTTTGTAGTGGGTAGTCCCCCATATAATTTCTACATAAACTTTTAACATGTATAGTCTACCCCCCCCCCACCTATTACGTGATTTATGCACTGCCCATTTTTCAAAAATCGCGCTATCCAGCAGGCCGATTCAACCCACGTGTTTTTAAAGTTACATTTTTTCCCGTGGATATTTTCAGTTTCTTGATGCCTGTGTTGAAACTGAAGCGTAATTCATTCGATTTGAAAGAATAATTTTTTTTCAAACTTTAGCAGTTAGGTATAAAAATTGAAGTAGTGAATCGACGTAAGTGGCAACATGGAAGAAGAAGATCATCAGGAAAGTGTGAAATCATTCTTGATGAACAGTTTGGGTCTACTTTAACTGTTGGCACTGGCATATTTTTTAATGGCTCTGGCACAACAATTAAAACCAAACGAAAACTGATCCCTTTTTCTGTGGGATTTCAGACTCAAACTTTGAACTGGCTGGGACGGACAGATTCCGACAGCCGACTGTCGTACTTGCTTCATGCTATCAAACCTGTAACGGCCATGAACAACGAATGCTACATAACGGAGTGACTGCTCCAAATAGAAGACTACTGAGACAGGAGGAGATCGAAACTGGCAGAAGCCGAGTGAAGCCGATACCAACTGTGTTCAAGATGGTACAAGATCTTTTGTTCTGGTGTTTCCGAATCCATGCATCAGCTAACATTTTCTTTTTTCTACCAACAGAAACGAAAACCAGCTGGAGAAGAAAGAGATGTGGATGACAAAGGGTGTGATCTTTTGATTCCAGGAGCAGGTACCAAACTAGTTGGTATTGTTCCAGAGCCATCAGTTGATGTGCCAGAGCCAATACCAATTCTGGATGTGAGGGAATCAAGGGACAAGGTACCATCGAGCAATGTCTGTGCTCGATGGCCCCAGCGAAGGAGCTCCACCGGTCAGTTGCATCTTACCGGCGGAGCAGGAGAAACGCCGGTCTGTGCCAGGACACGACAGAAGAAGCAACAAATGAACCTTTGCTCCAGAAACCAACCCGACTTCTCTTTACCCACCAGCCTGACCAACTCAGGTCCCCTGGACTCTTGCGCCAGCAAGTTTCGCTGAAGCATTCGCTTCATTTTCTATTTTCTTCGGTCACATGGAAACTCAGTCTGAAGAGAAACAAGTGAGAACTGAACGAACTTTTAGTCCAGCATAAAATCTTGGAATTAATTTTAATACTTTTCCTCCCTTCCCGGCATGGTCTCACGCGCATAGAGAAGAGGATATCATCGCGTTTGACGTAGAATTCATCAATCTCTTTCCCAATGCCGTTCAGCGAGCTGCTACGGTATCTGTTTGTGACAAATACTCGGTTGAATCCTTCAGAGTGAAGCATGCACCAGGGTCTTTCGAAGTCACACCGTACACATTAGCCATCAACGGTCTTACCGAAGAAAGTCTCAAAGTCGGAGACTCTTTCAAGGGAGTTAGGGAGAAAATCATGAAGCTGTATGAGGATAAATTAGTGATAGGATGTGGCATCACTCAAGACCTGCTGTCATTAGACTTTTATCCGGCGATTATGACTTCTTCGATCTCCAGAATTTCTTTGAAAAGATAGATCCTAGTATAGGTGTGGAGAAACCACTGGGATTAAGATCTCTGTATGTTCATTATTTTGGAGAGGATATGCAAACCGGCGTTCATTCCGCTGAAGTAGATGCTAAGGCTACTTTAAGAGTGTTCTTGGAGAAGTATAGAGAGCTGAAGTTATCCGACAATAATCTAACGATGAGAGGACAAACAATTGTGAGCAGTTCGATGAGGTAAAAATAATGCCCAACGCTAAACGTACTTGGGGTAATTTAGTTCGAGAACAAAGACCGCTGAAACTCAAGTATCACGTGAAACCAAAAAAATAAACTGAAGATGTATTACGTTGAAGAATGTTTTATTGAATAAAGACTATTGTGGAAAGATAACTTGCTTCAATCATTGGCACTGGCACACAAAGTTTGGCACTGGCACAATGAAGTTACTAGATTTGAACTCTTTGAGATTACGAATAGCTAAAATCAATGAAATGGCCTTTTTTTATGAAGGGAAAAAGGGAAACTTAAAGATGAATGAAGCCTTTGAGGAATATTCGACGAAATATTTGTCTCTTCTTCTTTTTCCCAGCCTGATGAGGAATGTCGCCACCGCGTCATCCGCTAGGTGGCGCTTCTTGCAAATTTTGGCGTGCCAATAATTGGCACGCTCATGCTGCAGCCATAGACGAAAATTTATCATCAGTGTATGTTACCTGACTACCTACTACACGTAGAATAATCAATAATTTTTGCGCGGATAAATGGTAGTCTGATGGATCAATTAACAAAACTGAACTTGTCAATTTACGATTCAGGATGGTATTTACCTAGTTATAATTCGAACGAACAGTTCCGCATAACTGCGCGGTTTACTGCAAAATGGGGTTAAAACTGAAAAGCTGGAAGAAAAACACAGAGGATCAAATAGTATAAGAATTATAATTTTCTTCGGGAATTTTGCAATCTAGTTGTTACGCTGACGACCCAATGTTTGATGACTAACAATTGCTCTTAAAGTTTTGCTCCCAACTCACAACTTGATTGGAGCTTTTGATTAACCCGTCGGACAAGAAAAACTTGGAAATGTAGTTGTAAATTAAATTAACGTCTATTCTCATGCTTTCCCACAATGCTGCCAGAATCAAGCACATCACTTACGCAATAAAACCTCGTTAAGTTAGGTCCAGTTAAGCTTAATATGCTTACGTACTGTTACGTCAACTTTTTTTGGCTATTACGAAATTTGGCTGGTAAGTAGCTCCGTCATATTAATCATTGGACTTTGTAGAATAAGTTGTCGAATTAGGTTGGGTAACGATTCAGTATAATGGCAATGGTTGGATAAGCAAGTACAACGATGTTGAAGCTACTGAAGCTGGGCAGGAAGTGGGCCTACGCCGAATGCACTCAACTTTGGCAACTGTTCTTCGTCGAAGAGGACGAGAGGCGACTGCACGGGAAACTCATGTCGATGCTGCGCTTCACTGGCGCAGTCGCATTCGACTTCGATCAAGTCTCAGGTCGAATTTCAGCAGCGACGGGGAAACGCCGTTGGGCCTTTTTGGTCTTCGCGGCGTTGGTCAATTTGAGAGTCGCGCTTCTTCTCGCCAGTTCCTTTGTTGACCCTCGGTTTTGGAACGTCCTCTCGAAGGATGTCGTCGATTTGAAACTTTTTCTTTTGATCCTCAGCATCAGCTCGCCTTTGATGTTCAACTGCATGTACTTGGGGTTTTGGTGGCGTAATCCAGGGACGCTTATGGCTGCTATTAATCTGCAGAACTTGATGGCGGAATTTGGCGAATGTAAGAATCTAAAAGTTAACCTTGAATTATATTTTTTGATTAACGTTTTGCATTAAGGGCAGTTGCGAATATTGGAATCATACCCAGCAACGATGGGCTTCTGCTCGGTCGCTATTTTGGACTTGTCGTCCTGATGTCTCCTGCAGCCGCGGGTTTTTTATCTGCCTTAGCTTACAGTTGCAACCAAATGGCGTCATTGAGGTTGACGGAAAATTTATTCGGAGGAAATGTTGGGCTCATCGGCTTCAGCATGTGCTATGTGGCCGATTTCTGGTTGCTCATGGTTTACATGACTTCTTTATACTGGCTGCAAGGGTTTTTGACGCATTCCGTTTTTCTTCTGCAAAGTCTTCTCAAGAATCTCAAGTAAGATTTTCTAAAAAAATGCATGAAAATAGAATGAAGGGTAACCAAATTTCTCTGTGTGAAAGGACTTCGAGGGATAACTTTGTTAGTATGAGCAGTGAAATAAAATTCTACGATACACTTTCGATTTTGGCCAAAAACATCGACGCTGCCTGTCATCTCTTGTTGGCTCCAGTTCTCTTTGCGGCGCTTCTGATTATGACTCTGCTCAACTACGTCCTGCTCAACGTTACGTATTTAATGTCTCTTGGTCCTGGAGTAGCCTGCACATGTTTCATTTTTGGAATCGCTGGCAACGGGATTTTCGCAGCCTTTACCAAGTCGTTGTCAGGGTTATACGTAGAATCCAGCGGGTTATTGCAAGTGCTCAAGCGGGAGGCAGATGAGATGCGTTGGGATTACAGGCGCGCGCGATATTTTCGGAACCGCTTGAGGGCGCTGCGGCCCATTTATTTGCACTGCGGAAACATTTATGCGACGGACAGCAACTTGTTTGTGAATTTTCAGCTCATGTTGTTGGAGTATACAATTAATTTTGTTTTGACATTCAAGTGCATGTAGTAACTGTTGAATTGATAACGCAAACATTTAAGTTTAGTTAGAAATTAAACGTGTGGTTTATGTTTACGGTTTATGCTATGTTTACGTCAACTTTATGTTGACACCCATTAATCACAGCCGAATTTCCAAACCGAATCATCACGAAAAAATAATGGAACTTTTATACTTTTAGAGAAAATTTTGTTCCATATCTTTTGATCGAACCATTTCACGAAAACAATTTCCTAACTGTAATTGTATTATATATTTCTTCATGCTTTCAAATCATACTACGACATCATAACATGACTTATATACGTAACGCATTCTTGTGGAAATATAGGTTTAGCTCAAATTGGTTTATTTGCCAAATTTATATACCACGGCCACTTTTTCTGCAACGAGCATCGCTCAAGTCAGTTTAGACATTGGTCTTCGGTCGACGTTTGCGTAACGTGAGTCTTCGTCAACGGTGATCGATACATGAGCGCAAAAATGTTTCAGCTGCTGAAGCTTGGCAAGAATTGGGCCTACGCCGAATGCATCGAACTTTGGCAACTGTTCTTCGTCGAAGAGGACGAAAGGCGGCTGCATGGGAAACTCATGTCGATTCTGCGCTTCACTGGCGCAATCGCATTTGACTTCGATCAGGTCTCAGGTCGCATTTCGGCAGCAACGGGGAAAAGCCGTTGGGTCTTTTTGGTCTTCATGGCGCTGGTAAATTTGAGGATGTGTCTTCTTCTCGCAAGTTCCATCGGTGACCCTCGGTTTTGGGACGACCTCGCGAAGGGTGTCATCAACGGAAACCATTTTCTGTTGATAGTCTCCGTCTGCTCATAATTGGCGTCGGACTGCACGTACTACGGCTTGTGGTGGCGAAATTCGGAAACGTTGATGGCTGCTATTAATTCGCGAGACTTGGCTGAGGAAATTGCTGAAGGTAAGAAGATGGAAATGTGTGTGGTTTGTTGAGAGTCATGTTCAAATTTGTTTTTATGAATGCAGAAATTGGAAACACGATCGAAAAGCAAGTTGTACTATTCGGTCGTCTCATTGCATTTGTCGTCTTATTGACGCCTTCAATTGCGTTTCTTATTTACGGTCTGATTTACACTTCGGATCAACTGGAGTCGTTGAAGTTGACGGAAAACTTTTTCGGAGGCGACGTTGGGTTAATTGGTTGCTGCTTCTGTTTTTTGTCGATTTCTGGCTGTTGATGGTTCACCTAATTTCGTTGTACTGGTTGGAAGGATTTTTTATACATTTCGCTTTTACGTTGCAACGCCTTCTCAAGGATCTGAGGTAAGATTCTGCAAAAAGCACATTATATTGAACAGTTCTGCCGAAAACAAACAAAATGTCTTGTAATTTTTCAAGGACTTCATCAATGCATGAAGGCATAAATATGGAAAACAAAATACGGATTTACAAGACGCTTGCCATATTGATTCAATACATTGACGCTGCTTATTTATGACCCGTGGCTGGCTCCAGCGCTCTTTGCAGCGCTTCTAATTATGACTCTGCTCAACTACGTCTTGCTCAACATTACGTACTTGATTTCTGTTGGCCCTGCATTCGTCGTCACATGTTTCGCATTTGGAATCGTGGGCAACGGGCTTTTTGCAGTCTTTACCAAGTCTTTGTCGACTTTATTTGCCGAATCTGACGGACTGTTGCAAGTGCTCAAACAGGAGGCAGCTGAGACTGTTTGGGATTGCAGACACGCGCAATATTGTCGGAGCCGAGTGAGGGCGCTGCGCCCTATGAATTTGCACTGCGGAGACCTTTGTCCAGTTGACAACGAGTTTCACGTGAATTTCAAGCGAATGCTCTTGGAGTACACTATTAATTTTGTTCTGACCTTCAAATGCATGTAATTATACAATTGTTAACCGTCGGTGACACAAGGTTGGGTTATTCTATCTTAACGCTTATTAGGCTACACTTGTGTGTCTTATGGTTATGGTTTCCTCTGGATGAATTCTGTAATGTCGTGAAACGACGATCTGGCCCACTTTGACAAAACATTTTGGTATCAACTGACAGAGAAAAGTCTGTAGTTTTGCAAGACACTTTTTGTTTTTGATTTTCATTGGCCATTGCGGAGCAATTGACGTTGATGTTTTCATTCGAGGCACGTATTTCAAAACTAATAATAAAATCCATGTTAAAGACCCAAAGTACCTGGATGGAAGGTTGAGTGTTGGAATCGTAGCGTTAATTTCAAGAATCAAGTTTAATAGTATGGGGATATATGTTGATAGGGGAAAGTGATAGAACTTTCTGATCCTGTGCAAGTTAAGCATAGTGAAATCTTGGTTTCACGTATTTGTAGTGTGAAAAGACGAAAAGTCTTGGTGATTGCAATAGAATTACTAGTTTGTCTCTGGAACATTCGAACAAAATGCTGGATACTTTAGATGATTTTAAATGTAATCTGGTAAATGAACGACACGGTCAGGTCTGAGAGCAATGTTTAATGATTGCTACCGCATGGAACACCAAATCCAGACTGGCGAGGCAGTGCTGGTACACACGAGATGGTACGACGGTCGAGTCGTACATGTAGTAGGTCTAAGCTATCATAGGTGGCGCGTAACAGTAACGAGTCGTTCAGAGTGGCAGAATCGATTGCTCTCAAGTTATTGTAAACAGAATTTATAGTGGAGAGGTGAAAACCTATGACCAATAAACTTTATATTTCAAAACTGGCTGCAAAATCACTATTCCATAGCAACACATGTACAAGATTAGCGTCAAGCTGCTCATAGATTTTCGTGAATACCTGAACAACATTCATATTAATTTTATAGTTAAGATTAATAATGATCGTAATATTAATATTATTGTTACTGGTGTAGCCTAGGCTTAACGCCTTTGCGTTTTACTTTCACATGTGTATAGGTGCAAACTACAAACCTTCATTCGATACTCCTATTAGCCTCACTCACTAGTTTCGTTAGCCGTCAACACAACACTAACAACTTGATCAATGTAAAAACCAAACATAACCAACGGTGTTGCCGTTTCGAAGAAGTGAAATCCGCCATCCTTGATTCCCCATTCCGGCAGCGATCTTACGAACTTTTCAGTCCAGCGCCGCAGCGCCTCCTCGTTCGAAGTCGTCCGAGCGACCGCCAATTCCATCGACCTTTTGACCTTTCGAATGCCGTCAGGGAAGTTGAAGGCCTTTTGAAGCATCACAAAATACATGACCAGAACGAAGCCTGTGATGTAGACGAACATGAAAATTTTCCACGCTTCCAATTCATGACCTCGAATCAGAAGACTGCTTGTGCTGAGAATCGCTGCGCCCAAAGTTACCAGTTTGTAGATCCACAACATGTAGGAATGCATTTCGTTGAAGAGCTTCGTTCCCAGTTGCAGCCTTCGGCATTCCAGCGCAGCATCGAACATGTCCTTCATTTCGTTCTGCTTCTCCAACTTGATCGCCAGCTCTTCGTAAGCTCCGTGCTGAACTTCGAAGAAGGCCAATATGAGTACCATGCCCAGGTGCAGCGTCGCCATTGACTTCATTTCGACCCCCAAAATCATCATGTCCGAGATCCATCGGATGGCGCCTCCTTCTCCAGTTGTCTCTAGGAAACCGAGTCTGAAGAGTATCGTTTCGAAACGAAGTTCCCAATCCGGAAACAAGAAGATGGTCCCACGTAACAAGGAACCAAAACCATACCACGTTATTGGTAACGTCAGGAGTACCAACTTCTGCATCGAAATCCCTCCTCGACTTAACTCCCTCTGTTGGGCACGTTGAGCCACATCGTTCCACAACCGAACATAATCCGCCGAGTTCAGCTTCAGGTTCCGCCAGCAAGGCATCATTATACAAACGGCTCCAGCAGACATGGAGTGGAGCAACGTTTCCAACGCTGATTTCTTGAATCTGAAGGTATTGACAAGCGACGCTTGAGTACAGAAACAGAGAATAAGAAAAACACCATCGATGACAAAGCTAAGCACTTTTCTCGTAACTGAAGGCTTCTTCGGCTCCGTAAGCACCACCACCAGGGGGCGTCTTTTATCTAATTCTGTTTTCGCACTTTCCAAGTTGAGTATTTGAAACTTTGCAAACCATTCGAGAAAGCTCCAGTTCCACTTTAAAAGGCTGTCGAGTTTCACGATTCGGTGGAGCTCCATATTCTGTAATTTTTTCGCCACACCAACAATCAAGTTTTGTAGCTTTAGTTTCCAAGTTTGCAAGTTTTTCACTGGGTTTGTAGTAGCCAAATCAACTAGTGTTTTAGAAAACATACTTTTTTGCTTGTGCCTCTACGACACCGACTTTTCAAATACCTAAAAATGAAGAGGTCATGGGCCATTTTAAGTAAACTATCATGAGCTGTCTCCGCTTGCTTGATTTGATTGAAGGTACCTTTTAGCTACCTGACGGAATTGCGAAGTTTCTGTCAATCATATATTCTTTCCGTGTCAAGTGTTTTTAACAGGTACGCGAAGTCCCATGGATTCGCATTTCGCACGTATTGCCTATCGAAGCTAGGTTTAGGATATTGCAAACTTTTGGCTACGTCTTTGTTCTAGCAAAAGGCTTTACGTCCATGCTATCTCATGCGTGAATTTTTAGGCAATGAAAGGATTAGCAAAAAAGCATCTCAAAGGGGTGAACCGCGGACTAAAGTTGCTTTTCCTCGTCTAACATACACTTTTTCCCAATCCACCTGAGAGCTTTCTCCTCTACCTTGATTGGCAGCTTGCTTTTAATGAAATATTTACACGGTTCAAAGACGGGTACTACTGGTGATTGTGGCTTTACTGAAACCAATAGCAAATGTGTTAGATTGAAAAGATTGAAAAAATCCACTACACCAAGCAAACAAACCAGAAAGCTTATGGTTCCAGAGACGGTTAAAACGTGGCACATTTCACAATAGCTGAATCTGACATTAGTAGTTCAAAACCCGAATTTGGTTTACCCTTATCCTATATTTGTCACTACAACATTTTTGACCTTTAACGGCGTGTTCCAAGGATGGGGTCAAATCCGAAAATTTTCACCATGCTGTCGGTTGGTCTCATTTTAATTCTGAATCTGCTTGCATTTCCGCTAGTCAATTATGCCAGCGGTGTTGCAGCTTCAGCGGGCGAAAACTTGAAACACAGCCATTAGCTAACAAGGTTTACTACGGCGCCGCTTCTCCTGTACTGTACTCATCAGCCGAAGCCATGTGGAGATGGAAATATTCCGTTTCCAACTTTCAAAAACCTGGACCGACAGCTCTCCCAATTAAATACTCACACACTTAGCTGAGTAGAAAATGTGGGTAGTTTTATTTTATTAAAAGCCCTAGCTGAATATACCTGTATACCAGTAAATTAAAAAGTTTAATTAAAGTTGAGAAGTGTAGAAGCAATGAGAAAGAACGCTCCTCTAACCTACCAATACCTTCCCATGAAACAGTAGAAATTTGAAGTTTATCACAAGCAGGTCTGCTCTGCTGTCACTGTTGTGCAATTTGTCATTGTATTGTATTGTATTTGCTTTATTGTCAGTACCACTTCAGACACCAGCTGGTTTTATGGGTAAGACATTGTTGAACTAGTTGATACAGCCATGAGTCCACCGCCGCAGCGTCTCCTCGTCCGAAGTCGCGCCAGCAACATTTTGACATTTCGAATGCCTTCAGAAAGTTGAAGGCCTTTTGAAGCAGAGGGGTAAACAGTGGACTAAAGTTGCTTTTCCTCATCTAACACCGACTTTTTCCCAATCTCCGTGTAAGCTTTCTCTACCTTTTGATTGGCAACTTCTAATGAAATACTTACAAGATTGAAAGACGGAGCACTAATGTTGATTGTCTCTCCTGATTAAAACCTATAGCTGAATATATTAGTATTAGTAGATTAAAAACTTTAATCAACTACTACAAGTAAACAAGCCACAAAGCTTATGGTTCCAAAGACAGCACAACTTGACACATTTCACAAAAGTGTTGGATTGTCTGACAGTGTGAAAATATCGAAAATGTTGGGCGAAAATCCCATTTTGCCCGACAGAACTTTAAAGTTGATCGACAAGCTTTGCAGCGTCGGTTCTGCCACCGGAATCTTGCCATGGAGACTTCAACCGGAAGTGAAAAAACGGCCCCTTGCGAACCGAACCGGTCGTTGGACCGCATGGTTCCAAAACCTGAATTTGGCTTATCCTTATGCCCTCTTTGCCGTCACAGCTTTTCTGACCTTCTATGGAGTTGTGTTCCAAGGTTGGGGCCAAATTCGGATAATGTTTAGCATGCTATCGCTTGGTCTCGTCTTCACTCCGGTTCTGGGTGGGTTTATGCTCATCAGTGACACAAGCGGTGTTGCGGCTTCAGCGCGGGAAAACCTGAAACACGTCCAGTGGCTGCGAAGGTGCTTTCGCAAAAACGCTTCGTGTCCCGTGCTGGTCAGTCGAAGTCATGTGGCGATGGAACTATTTGTTTTGATGACATACAGCAACACAGTGTCTGCAGCGTTCTTGACGCTCCTGGTTCCGTGGCTTCCTATGGCGATGAGCAACTCTGTTCAACTCATCTTCGGGTTCTCACTCACGTACCCTTGGAAAGCACTGGCGAAGTTGACTGATTTTGGAATGATCTTATACGGAGGTCATCAATGTGTCGTTCTTGGGCTTGTGATCCTCTCAACTCTGCATTGCTTCAGCATATGCAACACGGCGGTCCTGAAGGATTTCATGTAAGCTATACGCAAGGCAACGTTCATAAGGCAGCATCAGTAACCAGGTTTCGCTTACTGCGCAGGTCAAAGAAGCCGTCACTAATTCAACTGCGCAATTCCGAGAAGTACCACATAATCATTCAGATTATCAGAAGAATCGAGCTGCTCAACATTGGAATTGGAGAAACGCTCAGCGTTTTCACCTTCATGTTTCAGACGCTGATCATCCTCGTGGCGAGCACAGCGACGTTCGCCGCCATCAAACTGGAAGACCTTCTTGGAGTTGGCCTTGCGGCTGTGGGCTTGTTCTTCGTGCTGATGAACATTGGATTGCTGACCTGCTGCTCGATGCTCGGCGAAACAACGGCCGAGGTCAAGAACAAGTTGGAGCGCGAATGCAGAGGTGATGCGTTACTTCGACGGCAGGTTCGATGCATGCGACCTGCGTACATTAATGTCGGATCTTTCTACCACGTGGACAAGGAGTGTATTTTGACCTGCTGCATGATTATTGTAGACAATGTTACCAGCGCGCTTGTTATGTCAAGAAACAACTAGAAAGTATTCTGGACTGGGAGAAAGTAGGAAGCAAACTCTTCTCGACCAAAGCACTTTGCTCGCACTCACAACTGCAACGGAATAATTTTAGAACAATATGTGAAACCGTAGTCAAACCGAGATCGGTTCGCAAGAATAAGGTTCTATTTCTCAAACCGAATGAAGCCCACAATATATATAGTAATCTCAAGTTGCTTTGATTAAGAATCCCGTATTTCCCCATCCAACAATGAAGCTTTCGCGAGTAATTTCTTTGACGCGGTACTCGCAATGTTATGGCCGTCTTGAAATTACCGGAACTATTTTTTTCAGACAGCTTTGGTGACTATGACTATGACGTAGTCGCCATGGAATAAGCGTTCTATTTACGTCCATGATATTTAATGCCTTGTTCACCAGCTTATGGCATTCAATTTCTTGGCAAGTATTCGCAAAATATATATATTCCGAAGGGTAAGCTTTCCTACTTCCAACAGCCTGGATCGACAGCTCTCCTAATGAAATATTCACACAGTTAGCTGAGTAGAAAATATCGATTGTCTTGTTTGATTAAAAGCCATAGCTGAATACACCAGTAAAATAAAAAGTTTAATTAAAATTGAGAAGTGTATATACAAGCCATCGGAATGGTAGCTTTTCGAACCTTCCAACACCGCATCCCAAAAAATTGTTGAAACTTGACGTTTATACCAAGCAGATTTGCTGTACAATCTGTCATCGTTGAACAGTCATAATCTCGGCTGAAAATCCCAATTTGTCCGACAGAACCTTAAAGTTCATACTTAAGGATTACACCGTTGGTTCTGCCACTGGAATCTTCACATGGAAGCTTCAACCGGAAGTGAAAAAGCGGCCGTTAGTGAACCGAAGCGGTCGTTTGACCGTATGGTTTTTGAACCTGAGTTTGGTTTACCCTTATCTCATCTTTGCCATCGCAGCTTTTTTGACCTTTTACAGCGTCGCGTTCCAAGGTTGGGGTCAAATTCGGATAATTTTCAGCGTGCTCTCCCTTGGTCTCATTTTTGGTCCGATTCTGGTTGGGTTTGCGCTGATCAATGACAACAGTGGCGTCGCAGCTTCAGCGCGCGAAAACCTGAAACACGTCCAGTGGCTGTACAGGTTTTTCCGCTACGATGCTTCGTCTCCTGCTTTGGTCAGCCAAAGCCATGTGGCGATGGAATCTGTGATTTTGATGACATGCAGCAACACAGCATCTTCAGCGTTCTTGACGTTCTCCGTTGGATGGCGCTAAACACGTCGGAGAGGAGAGGAAAGCTCGGGCTTTAAGCACCTTAAGCGTCTTGCTTGATTGAAAGTCAAGGAATTAACTTGAGGTGTTGACAACATTGTTTCCACGTGTTTAATATTTTGATTGAAGAATCGCCATGGGCCTTTGTTAGTGGTGAGCTAATCAAGTTGCATGCAACATGACATGAGTCACCCCCCGCACTTGCACTTAAAAGATTGAATGAGGAACTCGCGATATTTAACAATTTCCCATGTTGATTCCTCTCCGGTATAAATTCGTGTTTAGAATGGAACACGCACTGAATGCGCTAAATGTTTCCAGGACAAAAACCATTCCGGCCGTATACATTACCACATGCGCATGTTCGAGCCCATAAAATATGAATTGGTTTACAATTGGCTTAATAAGCATTATAAATTTAACATATTTCTTGGAGCAAAACACAAGAAAACTTGTATTCAAGCATAAGGGAAATCAATTTGATTGTCTGTGCTGCCTGGGCTTGGGAGCCATTTTTGAAACATTTGTGTCCCTATGCGTCATTTGTTCAGTCCAATCTGTTCAACACAAAGCTGAAAATGGGGTCAAAATCGACAAATACGAGGGCACTCAAAGTCCTGCTGCTCCTTGTTGCGATGCTGAAAGTCAGCTCAGGTTTCCCAAAACTGTCGACAACGTCCGCAGTTCCGCCCCCTTCGAGTCCTTCTGAAACGTTCAGCATGGAATCGCTGAGACTTGTCAGCTGTTGCCACGTTCAAATTGTAATCTACCCAGACGAAACACTCGATTTGCAGAACAACACGTATATACATTGGACTGCCGACGTATTGCACTTGTTAACTTCAACCTTGAGCCAACTCGACGCTACGTTTTCAGTCCTTGAGTTCAACGGGGTTATCGCCAAACCCGATTTCGAAAACTTTTACAATACAGGCGAATACAACAACTTTCCTTCGAATATTCGACAATTTCGTGACGTAATGACTAGACAAAGTCAGGCGAGGACGTCTCGTCCACTTGCTGTAGTTGTGGTAATTCCAAACCTCAATTTTGTACCAGCTGATAGATGGGTACTTTTCAACCTGGTCAAACCGCTTGAAGCAATACTGGAAGCTCGTGGTCTCTTGAGGCACATTTTCTCCATCACCACGCATTCCGACTTTGTAGATCCAAACGCATGGCCTGGTATAAACCGAGAATTTCCGGCAGGCGTTTTCTTGGAGTTGCGCAACTGGACTTCAATCAAGATCGGACGCCGCATCCTGACAAATGTTGACCAACTGGAAGAGTACGTTCCACAAATTGAGAATTTGAGAGACTTTGGAGGTGATAAAGTGGGATTGGTCCAATTGGATGCTAATAAACTCGCAGCTGATCGCGTCTTTGAGGACGTTTTGATGCCGGAAATATGCCGAGCTATGAACGCGACGCTGGCCAACACTTTCCTTGACTATTTCAACTTTCAAATCACAACGTTTGTCGGCATAAAAGCGAGTGGATTGACATCGTCATTGAGCTCATCATTAAATGGGATGAAAGGTTATTGGTGGCTGAGAGGAAGCGAAATCTACTCGCAAGTCTCGTACTTCATGATTACAGAACCATTGAGTCAGCGATTCTCCGTGTACATTCAACCGATGGACGCTGGAACGTGGATTGGTACAATTTGCTCGGCGCTTGCTGTTCTCATTTTCTTGAGATTTATTGTTCAAGATACACATTTTGGAAACTGGACTTTCAACTTTCTTATGACTCCGCTGGGTCAAGGAGAAAGTGGGTCAAAACTGGACAAAGTTCGACTTGTGCTCGCCGGTTGGATGTTGGCGCTCATTGTCATCACTGGCGGTTACACTGGACTCGTTTTCTCGCACATGACGTCACCGAGAGCTCCTGCAGTTCCGGAATCGGTGGAAGATCTCAACAGTTACACTGCAGGAGATATAATATCGAATGCAAAAACCAAATTTTCACCATTGTTTGCCAATTTAATGGCAATCTTGAACGTAATTGAGGATGCAAAATTAGGTGTCAAAAGAGAAGCAAGTTATGACACGTTGGTTAAAGGACTACCGTTGTTTCATTACCAAATTTTGGACATCAAACGAAGTCTCGGTGAACCGCTTTCCAAGGAACTTGATGATGAAGGTTGGACATATTTTATGTCGAAACTGAAGCACCTGGATGCTACCGACAACGAAATCTTTTGGGCTGTGGTCAACCCAGACACGTTGGTAAAATACATTCCGACAGCTACGACAGCGTGTTCACTCTGCTACGAAGTACAACCGTACAAATTGCCACCGAATTACGTGTACTTGAATCGAAGGGCTGATGTACGGGAGTTTCGGCTACTCATTGAGACGCTTGGACTCAGGAAAATCCTGTCCAAGGAGGTCGCACTGAGCTTATTTTCTGGAGTTCAGCCTTGGTGGGGATCGAGAACGGAAGGAGGTGCTTTGGTGCAACGGAAGCTGACGCAGTTTGTCGAAGGCGGCTTCGTTACCATGTGGACGGCAAATGCGTCGAGGTTCGATGTCATTGAATATTTCAAGAACCTGCAAGACAGCGTTCAAGATAGCATAGCAAAACAGATGGAGGAGCAATCAAAGTTTGTGGAGTCAATGATGAAGAAGCGTCAATTGACAAAAGAGCATCGGAACGAACTGTTGCAACTGCAGTTTTCGAAACTCCCGGCGACGCTGAGGAACTTTATGACAAATCGCAACTCGATGGTTCACTTGTTCAACGATTTAGCTTCGTCCACCTCCGTTAACCTGGATACAGTCAACTGGAATTTAAGGCCGGTGAATGTCCAAGCGCTTGTTGCTGCTTTGCAAGTTTGCGGCGTGGCGTTTGGTTTAGCTTTCGGTCTTTTGGTTTGTGAGTTTCTGGTGTCCTTACGGACCAATGATTAGTCAACTTTCAGCTGTTAAAGCTTGATCAAAGGGATAAGGGACGATGCGTTCAATAGTACGAATTCCTGACGGAATGTATTTTTGTTGACGTTTTCATTTCGATGTGTAATGCTAGTTTTAAACACGGTTCGTTCAATCATTGATGGATGGTCAATAGGTGACCAGTAGTTACTATTGTAAAGGGGTTGGTGGCAATAGCTCTTCGGCGAATACGACCGACTTTTGGAGGTGTTCATAGAGCGCATAACGTCGCAGATGTGTAACTGCGTTTTCGCGAGCTTATACAAACGCCGGTTTGTCTCGAAATTGTAAATTGCTATTGGCTCGGCGGTGTCCGGAGCACGACATGTGTAAAGACTTGTGGAAGACGACAGCGTCTGATAGTGTTGTGAACACGTGTGTATTTGGCTTGCTTGTGTGTGTAAATTAGTCAGTAGAAGAGGTTGATTAAAAGTCGAATGATTGTGAAACCTCAGCAAACGTCTAATAACTGCTTTGGTTCGTAGTTCTTTGTGCTTGACAGATTTTGAAATACTAAGATCCAAAGTAAGATAGACGAGTAAGACAGAAAGTATGACGAAGGCTGTATTGTATGACGTAATATAAGATGGAAGATTGCTGGACATCCGGGGAAAAGAAGTAGAATAGATAGTTTGACCGCGATAGATCTTCAGTTGATTAGCAGATTGAGTTTACAGAGCCCGTTTTACCCACCTACCGTACATTCCGATGAGGTTGTAAGTGTGGTAGGAAATTTAGCTTTTTAGGCCATTTTGAAAGATACTCAGACATTTTCTTTTTACGAAACCCAGCGTCTGATAGGAACGACAACTTTAAAGATTCATGGTTTCTTAAGCCAGTGAACAGATCGAACTGCAGTATCAATGTATTCGAAGCGACGTTTCGGATTCCGGAATCACTAGATAGCAGGCTTCTGCGAAATCCGCGAGCAAGATCCTTTGCTGAAGTATCCGGCGGTATCTTCTCTGGAGATATACAGCAGACTTTTGAGAAAGTAGTCGCTTACCCAAACCACAAACAGCGAACACACACAACGACAAAGTCCCCATTTTCACAGGCATCAAAATTTAAAAGCCAGGTGACCTCCAATTAATTGATTAATCAAAAAATGCAAAAAAAGCCGAGTTGTCCACTTCCGATATTTGATCCACATGGGAGATTCCATGAGAACTACCACATATTATATAGGGGTCTATGGGAGATCCATGGGATGTACAAGGTCCCATTGGCCTCCCATGAGATTTACAGGTCCCATGGGACGTCCATGGGAGGCCCATGGGACGTAGGATGTACAGGTCCCGTGGGACGTCCATGGGAGGCCCATGGGAAGCCCATGGGAGCTTTAGCTCCATGGGCCAAACGTCGTATTCGAAGGTTTGGCTCCGGTTGGATAGAATACTCCAAATTGGAGGAAGGCAAAATTTCCAATACAGCAATAAGAACAAGCAGTCCGCCGGGCGCACCGATCAGTCTGGTTACACTATGGTAACTGTCCCCAATTCTATATAACTGCCAAACATCGATGACCAACGTGTAAATCACATTTAATGAAAACTGCGACATTTCGATTTCTCAAAACCAGATTTACGAAATCACTATTACTAACTGTTATGCCTGTGTTATGGCTAAATGTTATGCCAAAAATGCGGGTGATATGCTTAAAGCTGTTTTGTCCGTGTTATGCCTCTCTTCCCTCGTTTCACTTTCACGGGTACTTATGTCCCATTGTAAGCCGCCATCGTATGCTACATCTATCTGTTATGCTGGTGTTATGCCATGACTAACACGCTTGATCATGCTCGAACACTCAGCAAAACATGTTCAAACGTGTTTGGCCGTGACGTATGTACGGTAGGACGCATCGAATTGTGACTACGTTTGAAAAAACCGCGCTGCAAGGATATCTCGCCAAATTTCTTCGCCCCGCCTACGCTATGCTCCTCCCCGCCCAAAGGCGGTAAGTACAAAAATGGTGACTGCGCAAAAAACATTTGCACGTGTTAATTTGTATTTGCAAAAAAATGAAGTGGACTAAACCACAAAAATCCAAGATTTGCAAATTCGCAAATCAGACAGGGAACTTCTGGGAGGCCCGGATTATGTTCAGGGAATTTCCAGACTCCAGCTGTTCCTTGTATCAACTCGATAAAGAAGTGGATGAGGCAGCTGGACACGGAAGGTTCCCTGGACAGAAAGAAAAGAGTGGTCCAAAGGGACGAAGAGGTCGAGAACGACATCGTTGACCGTGCCCTAAAGATGAGGTCAGGAAGTTGGCTGTGGAAGTCCACAAGAGAAGGGAATACGTTAGACGCCTTGTTCCGGCCAGTAACAGTGTTTAGCGTAATTTTGTCAGCTTTTGTGTAAGAGTCGTCCGAGCATCAGCTCTGACTCATTTGCTTATCAGCCAGGGGGAGATAAGGTAATTACCACCCCTGGCGTGTGTCTTGAACTTGTGTTTTTCTTATGTACTGTATACGTAATCCTCATTAATCCGGTCATTCATCTATATAATTGATAGCTTTTCATTATGTTATATAGGGCCAAGTTTTGAAGGAGAATTGTCATTTCCAAGTATTTCGCGTAGTATAAAAGCGAGTTGACTTTTCCGCTCGCGATCATTCTAGCTTTAGAGTCTTTTGCGGCAAGACCTGTCAAGTTGTTGGTATTGGAAGTTTGAAGAAGGTTCTATTAAATTGTTTCATTAGGTTTACCCCTGGCGTTCAGTAGTTCTTTCGCTTCGTCAATAGTCTGGGAGCCGCATCGATCATTAGCTAGAAGAGCATCAGTTTTACACTGCCCCTGACAGTTCAGTCAGTCGATCTTATTACAATAATCAAGCTTTACATTGTCACTAGTCACTACATACATTTTAAGCGATAGATAGTATAGGGGAATTTACGCCTCCCCTGGCCATAGCTCACAACCAGTATTTTATTTAGATGCAAGTTGACGCTACTAGTATCACTTCTTTAGGCGGTGCCCCTGGCGGACCCAGAAGTTAGCTTTTGAGATACTAGGTCGCTACATCGTTTTTTGGTCCTTCGAACCGGATAGTGTGCTTTCCTATCCCGGTATACAGTGATTAGTGCTTCGGTCTCAGCAGCAATTGGTGTGCCTTCGACGGGATCAACGTGCACCTGGCAGCACCCCTGGACACCAGCAGAGTACCTCGCCTACCTTCCCCCTGGTCGCGTGTACCAGTCATCGTGGGATTCTTTGCTTGCGCAAGTTAGACAGTGGTTTCTCGCAGACCATCGTGGTCTGCTTGCACAAGCACTTACGCTGTAAGTGTCTTGTATTGAGTCAACGTACCTGTTTCGGAGTTATTCTCGTGTGTGGAGTCGTTTCTGCCGTGGACTATTCATTATCTTCAGGATATCCAGACGTCCGCCCCTGGCACTGCCGTCTTGAGGACCAGGATCTTGTACCTAACAACCCTGGACCTGGAAGGAGTCGCCCCTGGCACCAGTCTACCAACGTGGGATCTTGTGCTTTTGCGAGTTAGGCAGTGGCCTTGTTCTTTGCAGACCGCGGTGGTCTGCTCGCAAAGCACTTACGTTCGATAAGTGCCCCCACTCTTATTCTGTTGAATTACGTATTGATTGTAAGCGTGCGTATATTTGTCTTTGGAAGCTACGTGTGTTGGATTACGTCGCCCCTGGTGAAGTGGCCGAAGTTGTTGTCTACCACCCCTGGAACCTGGTCATCCATCGCCCGTTTGCCGTCGCTGTGGTGAACGAGGGAACCTGTGCTTTTGCGAGTTAGGCAGTGGCCTTGTACTTTGCAGACCGCGTTGGTCTGCTCGCAAAGCACTATCGCTAGATAAGTGCTATTCCGTCAATATTGTAGTTTTGACGTTTGCTCCCTCTGCTGTTGTCTATTGTTTAACATACAGCTACCCCTGGCGACATCATGACGAAGACATCCAAGTTAAAGGACGACAACGCAACTAACCAGGCAGCCGAGGCGACCGCCATCGACATGAGGAGCGCCGAAGAAGCAGCCATTACGGACATTACACCGTTTGTGGTTCTGGAGTCCGACGACGAGAACGTGACCGTCACCACGGCCGATGAAGCTGAAGCCATCTTGGATCAATTGGCAACCCACTGGAACAGCTGGCTGAGCAATCACGGAACGTTACTTCGCCTGTACAAGAGTGAGCATCACAACACGTTACGGAACGACTACAAACGAGTCTTCGAGAAGCACTTCAAGTTGAAGGGAGCGCTCAATTCCCTTATCCCGAAGACACCGAACGAGCCGCCAGGGGGTCACCACTACCAGGAGCCCCGGGCGCGAGTTATGAAGCTGCCGGAAATCGTCTTACCAAAGTTCTCCGGAGATTACAAGGATTGGCCTCAGTTCCGGGATTTGTTCACAGCCAGCGCTGGAAATCAAGACATCGCTGACGTCCAGAAAATGACCATCCTCGTTCACCACCTGCGGGGACCAGCTGCAGAAGCCATCTGCAGAATTCCCATTTCCGACCAGGGGCTGGACGACGCATGGGACATCCTCATCAAACGCTACGATGACAATAAGGCGTTGTTCCGGTCCTTCTACGACGAAGCTACACGGTTCAGCGGCCCTGTCAAGAATTGTGGCGATTCACCACGCAAGCTAGCGGATCACATCGAAGCCTTCATCAAGAATACCACTCGAGCCAACGGTGGTAAGGGTTTCCCCTGGAACTGGTTCGTCATTGCTACATTCGAGAAGTACCTCACCCCTGAAGCGCAACTTAACTGGGATGAGGAAGTCCAACGGCTCGTCACGGAAGAACAGAAGAAGTTCCCCGCCCAGACAGCGTTGGATCTGAAGTACAAAGCTTTTACCGAGTTTTTGGAGCGTCGAGGAAAATTGCCGGATTCTACTAGCCGAGCCCCTGGCGTCGAGAAGAAGTCAACCCCAGCTCCTGCAAAGAATCAGCAAGCTAAAGGCAAGGATAAGAGGAATGTGGCTCATACCTCTCGTGAAGATGGCAAGGGACCTCATTGTGCAAGCTGTAATGTTGAAGGTCATTGGTTAAATGCTTGTGAGAAATTTAGGAACATGAGTATTGATGACCGGAAGAAATGGCTACGGAGCTCCCCCGTCTGCCAACGCTGTTTGAAACGAGGACACAAGGCTGACGCGTGCTCAACCAAGGTATCCTGCGGGGTCTGCCCCGGAGACCACATGACGGCCATGCATCACGAGAAGCCTGCCCCCGGCTCTTCGAAGGAAAAGGACACCGCCACGCCTAGTTCTTCTGGGACCCCTGGCAACGTCAACTACACCTGCGGATCATCTCTAACGACGCTGTTCGCTACTGCCGTAGTTGAGCTCCAGGACTCCAGGGGAGAATGGATGAAATGCCGTGCTTTCTTCGACGACGGAGCCGACGTCAACTGTATCTCGCAGGACTAGAATAAAAACATTTATGATTATTAGCTTGATGAATAGATTGGTTTCAGTGGTGACTAGGTTAAGTAGAGTAGATACAGGATTCGGGATTAGGAGTAATATTGACTAGATGTGTTGGAGAAGAAATCGTGTGATAAGTGATAGATAAGTGATTAGATGCAGGACTAGAAGTAGAATTCGTGTGATTGTTTTTGTGTGTATGGTTTGGATGTGTAGTGAATAGATCAATGACTAGAAATGTTAGAATATGTGTTAATCTTCTAAAGCTAAATGATTTTGATGTAAAAATATATAAGTTTCAAAAAAATTGTGTCTTACCTT
The DNA here is from genome assembly GCA_034698345.1 of Sphaeridia pumilis. NCBI lineage: Eukaryota > Metazoa > Arthropoda > Collembola > Symphypleona > Sminthurididae > Sphaeridia > Sphaeridia pumilis. The sequence continues at coordinate 1,215 of JAQGBJ010000837.1, read as the reverse complement.
AGCCCTAAGTTTAATTTTTACTTTTACTTTTAAAGAGAAACCTGCTCAGTTATGCTGGATTTGGATATGCCTTGGAAGCCAGCTCGAGCATGACTGGCAGAGAAATCCCGTGGAGCGCGTGGTGATTTTCCTTGGAGCGTGGAAAGGAGGAGAGAGGCAGAGCGTATGCAAGTGCAAGACCAACTTGGTTTCGCGCCTTTATTCATAAATGGCAAAATTAAGACCGTCCTACCGTATACATGCTAGTGCATGCCCCAAATGAGTAGGAGAATGAGGTTGTACGTGTATTCTTATGGAGGGTGGGGGTATATATGAAATGATGTTGCTGTGAGTGCCTGTGAGCAGTATGTATTATCATGGTTTGTTATGGAAAGAAGCGCTCACACGATTCGCATCATCTCATAAGGCAGGTGTAACCAGCCTAACAATGTTGGTTACATTGTTTTTGCCAAGTCATTTTTGTGGATTGCCGTTCAACTTCGAAGCCGAAGCTGTGTTGAAGGAACCGGAGCGAGAACATGCAAGTGACTACATATTAGGGACGATGCGTTGCGCAGGCACTATTACTACATGTGCCTCCGCCAATGTGCTTACGCAGCGTTTCTGCAAGATCGATGAGTTTCACGTGGCGCACGGTGGAATAATTATGGATTTGACTAATAATTCAGTACTGACGTACAAATGCTTTTAAAAATTGATAGCTACTTAAGGTTATAGCTATGCTGCGATGGAATCTTGGTGGGCTTGCGCGTGCGTTAGTTGGAATACATTTAAGAGTTATTCATCCTATTTCTGCAAATGTGATTTTAATCTGAACGGTTTTACAATCATGTGCACGAATTATTGTTCCACTTACTTCATGTAGTCTTGCTTGGTTAGGAAGAATTTTCGTGCCTGAGCTCCAGTTTAGCCAATATGGATGCGAAAAAAGTTTCTCGTATTAACGGTCATAATGAAATAATTGAAAAAAAGTTTAAGCAATTGAAGCTGACTAAGAAGTGGGCCCACGGCAAATACATCGAACTTGACAAAATAGGCGCCAGCATTTAATCGTGATGAGGTTAGCTTTCACTATGGTCATTGAACATAATTAAATTACGTCATAAAAACTATTTATCTGACTGAGTTTGTGAACCATAGACCAAGAATCTGAGCAAGGGTCACACGCTGTCCCACTTTTTCGTCCGATTTGGACGAAATTCGGTCAGAACATGC